>JAPYYV010000515.1:0-85425 GCA_030522625.1 Copidosoma aretas
AACAAAGAAATATCTCTGAATGATTATTTCAATATCGTCAGTAATTTACAACGGTGTTTTCAAGATGACAATCTGTCAAGACATGATAAATCTTTTCTTGCCAAATTATTGCCTGAGTCATGTAGCAATTGTAAAACTGCGTCTTTCACAAATTGGTCTCGCCGTTTTGTACGAAAATCCAAGGGCACTGATAGCGAAGGATCGTCTTAATCAGCAAACAGAGGAGGTAAGTCATTGTCGACAGAGATCCGAGAAACAGTGAGAACTTTTAATGAACACGATGACAATAGCCGCATAAAGTCTGGTTTGAAGGGGAAACTCAAAGAAAGGTATAAATCTGCAGAAAGAGTCACTGGTACCTTATCGTCTCACTGTGTTTCTGTTGTAAAAAATACAGACAGTTTAGAATTCCGTAAGTTCTCTGCTTCCAACGAAAATTACTTGCATCCTCCAATTAAAAAAACAAGAAATAACGAGAAAAAAATTTTGAAAAGGAAGAGTTAGTCTAGTTGTAAGACAGAAAAAGACGTGAAAAAGAAAAAGAAATAATCATAAAGAGAACATCGCTGTGACGATATTGTTTTTCTATATATATATTTTTTTTAGCTGTTTTTAATTGTAAAATATATTTTATGATAAATATATTGTATATACGTTATTTACAATACTACATGAATTTTCTTCTTTATTTCAATAGATTTATTGTTCCGTATATTTTCAATTCGTAGATATCAGATTTATCTCATGAGACGGATTCAAGCTATATAAATAATCGATTTCTTATTTAAAACCAAAAAAGTAGGGAAAAATCGTAATGAACATTTAGATTAAAAAAATTATCGAAAAATAAACCTATTTGTGTACTCAGAAATTGTACAGGTCGTTCGATGAGTGCGCGAAACAATAATGATACCTGACTGCGGCGCGTTGCTGCATACAAAACGGGTCTTACGCGCATACGCGTATTATCTTTTACATTAGAAGAAAGCCTAAATATCATTCCTTCAACCTAAAAAAAGTCATTTTCGATAGATTTTGACCTGATCTTTCGATTAGTGATATTATTTTTTCATTTAGAGTTGCCCTAAGGCTTGAAAAATGAATTCAAACAATAAAGTGCGATTCTAACCTCAAAAACGGCCTTTTTATAAAAAACAAATATCACTGTCGGAAAAAGGAGGTCAAAATCTATCGATTTAATATTTTGCTATATTTTTTTTAAGCTTTTTTAATTGCCATTGAGCGAGCTCGAAATCAGAAGTTTTGGGTAAAAAGTGCCGTTCACGCCCTCACTGGTCCGCTTTCAATGGACGCACTCATATAGGTCATGACAATAAGTATAGACAGCTGATCAGAAAAACATAAGTAACAATGTTCTGAGTCGTTTGGGGTCCTTAGTAATAATAAGCGAGCAGACACAGCACATGTAGTTGCTGAATGGTCGATAATCAGTTTGTTTAAAAATTATCTTGTTTATCTAAGATAGTCATCTTCACCAGCAGAATAACAATCGTGCGTAATAATAGAGTAAGACACAGTATACTATAAAGGGTGAATGCACGGAAAGCAATGGTTATGTGAAAAAGTGTTTGTTTGAATTTTATAGTAAAAAGATATCAATGATGATATAAGGTTATAAACTAAGCTGCAAATATAGTTCGCCAAAAAAATAAAACCATAATTTATACTGTCTTAACTCATCACAAGTATTTATTTTCCGCGCGGCATAAACAATACTATAAGTCATCGGTCAATAAAGGTATTTTCTTCCAGTAGAAAGACCAAAAAGGGCTCATTATTCATAATGTTTACAGAAAGATTTTAAATAACAATCCAAAAGACTTCGTTTGTCAACAAAAACTAATCATGATATTTAAATTTTTTGAATATTCTTTAGTTATTTAAAAAAAATTGTTGTCCTAAAAGAAAAATTAGATTCGTCCGAAGTTTCCTGTTATACTGTTTATATGTATGATACGTTGCTTTATAAATTCAAATCACATTGAATATAAGTATCAAAAAAATGTAAAAAAGACTACCTGTAAAAAAAAAAATACTTTTATTTAACAAGTTTTAAGTCTAATAAATTTTTTAAATTTTATTTACAAATTTTACAATACATCGAGTAGAAAGATTTAGTTTATAATAACTAAACATTGGAATTTACGCAGTCCAAATATTTGAATCAGTAGGGAGTCTCTATAGCTGAAAAAATCATAAAATCACTAAAAATTATAAAAGATTTTTAAATAAAATGATGGTAATTGTGTAAAATATGTAAATGGTGCTTAATGAATGAAAAGAGCATAAAGACATCCAGTTGGCGGAATCATTGTACTAATATAAGTATACAGATAATCTAATGTAATATAGATGTGGTAAAATTTATTCAAAAGTCTAATGATTTTTTCTACTTGTTTGATATAGCTTTGATAGTTGTTTTATTAGTATTGAAAGTAATGGTTATTTTAAAAAAAGAGCCAGAGAGTTAGCCTAAAAAAAGATTTCATATCTGTTCTATACAAATGCACTCGGTAATATGCGCTAAGTTGAGCATGGTTAGCTGTTATCTAAAATCGCAATCCATTACGTCTGTGTGTCTGTTTGAAATCCTAGCCCAAGCAATCTATTTGTTCAATGTTCTATTATTCTTCAAATTAAAAGTTTTTTTAAGAGAAATAGTTTCAAAACTACATTCAGAAAAATAATAAAATATTTATAAACAATAAAAAGTTGTAATATATATCAGTAATTATTTTTTAAATTGAAGAATGAAGCAAATATAAGCTTTTTTAATAAACAAGAGAAAAAATATTATTATCATGAGAAATTTTTATTTAATAATACAATAGTTTTTAAATTATTCATTTTATAAATATCAATATTTAGAAAATTTGCAAGCAGAGCGTGCAGGTGGGCGAATATACATATGAAATAAATATCACAAAAAAAAGGACAGGTTACGTGATGTTATTACACAAGTAGCAGAGAAACTAAAAATAGTAAAATTTATAAATTTACAAATAATTGCAAGTTGATAAACAGGATTCCACAATTATTAGGCAGAAAATATAGATTAAAGATAGATTTATTAAGTACTTAAAAAATAAAAAAGAGAGTATGTATAGAATCAATGACTAACTCAAAATGCATTTTTTTTTTAAGGGGCGAGGAGGGGAAATCTTCCAACAACTTCTCTGGTCCGAAGGACGGGAGAGAGTGTCGGACTTACTCGGTTGCCTACCATCTAAAACTAACCTCCTTGCATGGGGACCAGTGCAAAGCACTATGCCTCCTAGAAGACAGGAAAGTTAAGGGTGAGAAGGGGGTGATGGAAAATAACGGAGAAGTTTGGTGGCCAGCTGACACCTAAAGGGATGAGTAGAGTGGCTCTTACGCATCTCGGCGAAGTTCGAAGACTGGCTTGTGCCGGAATAGATATGGTGGTTGAAATTTGTGTATCTGGGTGAATGAAAAGTGTGAGTACGCTGTGTTTTGTGAAGATGGGGGCGTACTTGTGAAATGTGTATGTCTCGAGATTTTTTTTTTTATGTTTACTTGTGTGTACATCAAGTGTGAGTACGCTTGAGTTTAAGTATGTAAGGGCGTACTTGTGATTGTGCATGTGTTGTGTATTTTTAGGCCGTAGGGAAACGGCGGGAATTTGGGGTGCTCCAGAAGAGAGCGAGACGTAGTGAAGTGCGTTTTCGGCGGAGAAACTAGAGTGAGTCTTCGGAAGAAGATGTGGGTGTAGGTTTATCAGAAACGTAGTCTGGGTTATTGTGGAGTGCCACTAGGAAACAGGGGTACCAAATTAGGTCGCAACGCCCGGGCTTGATGTTAGCGAGCGCCGCGATGGTAGGGTTTGGATGGTCCGTGATGGAAGCGTGGACTCTGGAGGCGAGAATGGGTGCCTCCTCGATGGGAGCGGTGATGTTAAACTCCCTAAAGATTTGGGTGTTTCTAATATACCACAAAATGCATAGTACCGACCTTAGGATCTTTATGAAGGCACCCAGAATGGCCTTTAGACTGTTCTCTTTTGCAGCACTCCAAGTGGGGATGGCGTAGATGCTAATGCTCCTTATGATAGCATTGAAGGTGCACAACTTTCTCTTTTGTGAGACTGATTTATCGTTGAAGAACGGTTTTAACTGCACAAAGGCTTCGTAAGCCTTGCCGCACGTGCAGTTGATGTGCCTTGTGTATGTGAGTCTCCTGTCTAACGTGACGCCGAGATACTTTAAAGAGTAGCTCCATTTGATGTCTACTCCGTTGACCCATATCTTTTTGAGCTTCTTCTTGGAATTTTTCCAAGAGAAGAGAATGGATTTAGTCTTTGATTCATTGATTGCTAGTCTCTAAAGACTGTACTAGTGATAGAGAGTTTCGAGATGCTCGTTTAGTTGGGTGGTGCACTGTGAGAGTTGTTTTGACGTACAGCTGACAGCGACGCGACGTCATCAGCGTATAGGTATGTGTTGATGTCTTCGTGCTGGGGTAGGTCATAGCAGAAGATGTTGAAGAGGATTGGAGAAAGTTTGGAGCCCTGTGGGATTTCTGAAGTGATAGGGCGCGGGTCAGAGAGAGAACTGCCCACTTAAACGCGGACAAATCTTCCGGATAGAATTGATTTAATAGTCCCGATATGATGTTTCGGGAAATTCAGTTAAATGAGTTTGTACAGTAGGCCCATATGCCAAACTCTGTCGAAGGCCTGCTGTACGTCCAATAAGGCCATCACAGTGAATTTTTTGTGGATGAGACTGTCGGAGATTTTTTTGGTGACTCTTAGAAGCTGGTGCACCGCTGAGTTTCTGGCCCTAAAACCGTGCTTAACGTCAGGGAGGATGTTGCTATCTATGACGTGTTTACTTAAGTTGGTGATAATGACGCTGTCGACGATTTTTCTGATCGATGAAAGTAAGCTAATAGGCCCATAGCTCGAGGGGGTACTACGAGGCTTTCCCGACTTCGGGAGGCAGATGACGGTAGCCTCCCTCCACGCAATTGGGAAATAAGAAAGGTGCATTACAGCGTTGGCGATGTTGCAGATACCCGTGTTGAATTTTTGCGGAAAAACTTCAAAGATGCTATTTTTAATGCCATCCCTGCCAGGGGCCTTTCGACTTTTTAGAGAGCGAATGATGGTTTTGATTTCAAAGTGGGAGGAGTGTTCAAAAGCAGTGTCATCGAGGAGCTGTTGCTAAACTGTACGATTGATGACCGCATGCTTCTGTTTTAAATCGATGTGGCTTGGGTTAGGGGAACATTTATCTCGCAGTCAAGAAGCGAAGATCTCTGCTTCGTGTGAATCGAGCGAGCAAGAGTTATTCCCTTGTTTAAGGGAGGGCAGGAAAAGCCGCTTACTACGGAACTTTTTAACGACTTTACAAGCACTATTTGGATGTGACTCTGCCTCGGGAATGAATTTGTCAAATCTCTCATTTCGGAACTGAGAGACAAGAGATTTGACCTCTTGATTTAGTGAGTTGAGGACGACATTAAGATCGGGGGTGCTATACTTTTGCCTGAGTTTGCGGGCTACTTTTTTCCGCTTTATAAGGAGTGTGAGATGGTGTGGGGGTGTAAGTAATTATTGTGGGGCTGCTTTTGTTGTTATGGCGTCTTGAGTGGATCTGTTTAGTTATTCAGTCAGTTTGTCTACCGCTATGTCCAGTTCTGTTTCTGATCTAATAGGCATGCACTTAAAAGGGGATGACTCGAGATTATAGGCTAAGAGGGCCCAGTCGACGCGGCTAGTGGTGACTGGAGAGGGCCCAGTCGACGCGGCTAGTGGTGACTGGAAAATTAGGAGGAGAACTAGGAATTTCTAAGTATACTGGGTTGAAGATGCAGGGGGGATTAGGATCGGTCCAGGGTTCTTCGGTTATGGTTATGTTTTTGGTCAGAAGGATGTCCAGTATGTCCAGGTCCTGGTCAGGGCAAAAAGGATAGTGGGTAGGTTATGGGGGGTGGGGGGGCTTGGTATTAATATCAAGGTCGCACAGAAGCTTTAGAAGAGATCGTCCTTTACGGTAATTATCCGCGCAACCCCAGGAGTTGTGCTTGGCGTTAAGGTCGCCAGTAATTATCGTGGGGACGCTGGATTTAAACATTGGGATAAGGCAGGAAAGATTTTGATATACTGTGGGAGAAGAGTAGAGGGAGATGATTCTAATAGAGGATAAGGAGGTAGTGTATACTTCAACACCAACTGCTTCGCAGTTAGTGGCATCTGTACTTATAGCTCTATGGTGCATTCCCTTCCGAACAATTATTAGTTTGGGATGTATAGTGATTTGGCATTTGATTTGAGCCAGTTCTGTCAGGGTGTGTTGTGGTGTCGCAGTTACCGTTGAGGTGTGTTTCTGTGATACATGCAACGTCTATATGTTTTGTTTGTAGGATGTGTATGAGTTCCGTGGTTTTTCTGTAGATGCTGTTCACGTTCCAGTTCAGTGTAGTTAGGTTATTAACTAGTTTGTCGGTATCTGTCTGGCTTCGAGGCCCACCAACCTCTGTTCTAGTCGAGTCAGTTGGTTGCGGATGGTGTGGAGGATGTCCTCATTTTCGGGGGGTGCGGCTAATAAAAGTGGGGTAGGTTACAATCTCTCTTGCTTCAGTCCGGAGGAAACCGCATTTGCGAAGGTTACGGTTGGACGAGTGGTTGTTCGGCCTTTGGCTGATGAGTAAGAGTGTATCACAAAAGAAGGACGAGTGACATTTTTGGGGGTGAAAGCTCCCTTTTTGGGGTCTTTGAGCACCCACGATAAAAGGCGCAGTGTTTGCGCCGCAATTTGCGCAGTAAGGGGTGGATTTTTTTTCACTTATTTTGGGGCACGCTGCGGTGGCGTGGTTGAGACCACATATGCCACACACGTAAGCTGCACGCCAGTAACCCGCCGTATGAAAGAATTTCTGGCAGCGGTGGCATTGGGGAACGTCATTTGTCTTGTGCTTCGCCTCAACCGTGACATCAAGGCCATCTGTGCAGGGAAGGTTGAAGATTTCGCGAGAGCTTTCAGACGATCTATCGAGGTAGACGGTAACGAGAGGCCAGGTCTTTTCGCCTTTTCTTATGCTGTAAGCATGGCGGACTGTGGGCGCTTTCCCTTTATTCTCGGCGAGGATCTCTTCCTCGGTGTTGCTTGCGTGTACGCCTCGGATTACCACTACCAACTCGCGGTCTTCTTGGAGCTAGTGAGTGGTGTATTCGAGGTTTTTCTTGATGAGACGGAAGCTGTCCACCGTTTGCAGATAGATTCGCACCCCCTCAGAAGTGGTGACTGCGTGGCGAATCGGGACATTATTGCTCTAAAGGGCCTGCTTGATTTTTGGCCACGGATCGCTTTTCACTAGAGTGATCGGCGGAGGGGTTTTTTCCTTGGAGAGCACAGGAACTACCTCGGATTCTGAGTTAGTTGGCTCGTCACACAAATCAAACATATTGCCCGCGGGCTGAGAAGATGGGGCCGGCAAAATGGAGTTCCCAGGCTAAGAGAGTATTGAAGAAGACTGCGTTAAGGTGATTAAATTTGACCTGGGGATTTTAGGCACTTCAAGATCCATCTCGGATTCCGAGTCATTTTGGCTTTTGAGGCTTTGGTCACCGTTCTTGAGCTTCTTGCGCTTGCCTACAGGTTAAAAAGCGTCACGCGCTTCGTCTTGGCCAGAAAGAAGGGGAGAGTTTTCCCGGCTAGACGTGGAAGATAGAGGTGCGGGTTTGTTTGCACTTAGAGTGACTCGTGCTGGGGAGTCGATTTGTGAAGCAGGGCGCTTCGACGCATAGTACAGCAAGTCGCGATTTTTCATAGCGGGGATTTTTAAGGCAGGGTTTTTCTGCTCGGGGTACGGCGAAGCCGAAGAGTTACCAGATTTAGTCTAAAGCTCAGAGCGATTAAATTAAGCTGAATTAATTAGCTCGGAATTCGACGAGGAAGAGATTTGCGACTTAGGGAGTGCAGCAGTGTTATTCGACGGAGTGCGATTTGGGACAGATTTTTGTGCACTAAGTTTGCGCTTAAGGCTCTGGATCTCTTGTTGGGCAGCATCGAGAGAGCGATTCTGATCTTCTAAGAAAAGGTTCGATTTTTCCATCACATACTCGTATACATTTACCTTTACTTCAAGCTTTTGGATGTGTGTAAGCAGCTTGTTAAACTTCTACTCGAGAGAAAGAGATCCCTGGCCGGTAATGGACTCGGCGCTGGGAGCGAGCGGCGTTTGCAGGAGGACCCTGACCGGGATGGAGAGGAGGCCGAGGCATGGGTCGGAGGGCCTGTCATCAGCCATGATGATAGTAGGCTGAATCGTGTTCAGAGTGAGAGAGGAGCACGAGGCCGGAGCAGCACTTAAAGCCACTCCCGATGGAGATGAAGAAGCGAAACGTGCGTATAAGGTACGCGTCGCGGAGGAAGAAGCACTAGGAGCCACCCCGGAGGAAGCGCAAGAGAGAATCGCGCAGCTGAAATACGTGTTGTGAAACAAGATTCACTTACTAAAAAGGATGGAGCCCTGAAAAGGGCCGATTGCTAGAACTTGCTTATTGATCACTCGAGTGATTGCACGCATGCGTAGAGGGTCACGGGAGAGCGGCACGTCCGTACCATACGAGCGCTCGGGCCAGACTAAACTTAAAATGCATAAATAAAATAATAAGAGATAAAAAAACTAGACGAATCTAAAAAAACTAAGAAAAGTAAGAGATACCAAAATTCAAGAGAGTTTCGGAGTGTTATTAAAAATTTAAACAGGAAATAAAGAGCGACGGTTATCAAAGAAGACGCATGCAAAATTTTTTTTTAAATTTGTTATTTGAGGATGTATCCATCAATTAATATAAGAATGTCGATGTAAAAATAAAAAATAAAAGACACAGAAAAAGACAAGATTACGGAAAACTGTTTCAAGACTCTGCAAATAATTTTGATGATTAAATTCAAAAACATACTTTATAGCGTATACTAACACACATACTATGAATTAGTAGGAAATAGCCAGAATCTGTTAAATTCTCAAGGCTGGGAAGGAGCAACAGAACGTTAAAACTACCGCGGAGCAGTAATTTTAAATGTAGCATTTAGGATATCAGCAATTATCATCGCTGAAAAAGTAAAAAAAAAAGGTAGAAAAGTGTAAGTAATAAAGGAGAGTCAGGCTTGTATCAGAGCAAAAAGAAGGACGAGGTACCATATTTTTGTACTAAATAGTTTCATTAAAAATAAAATAGGGGAAATAGACAATAAATTATATGCTGTTTTTGTAGACTTTAAGACAAAATTTAATTACATCAATAGAAAAACGATTGTGATCAAATTAAATATGAGAAAGATAAGTAAAAAAACCAAAAAAAAAATTTAAAAGAATCTAAAAATGAACAAAAAAACATGTAATTACTGTCGGGGCAGAAAAATGCACTTTAAAAAAAAAGGAGTAGGGCAAAGGTGCCCGTGTAGCTTTGTAATTTTGAGTTTATTTATAGAGAACATGGACAATAAATTGATTCTAAATAATACAGAAGGTGTAACAATAGGCCACCTTAAAAGATGAAGAGTTGAATTTTCTAATGCCGTCGTTTTTGGCGCCTGGCAATTTGAAGACGTAAAACCCATGCACAAAGACTTAGATAAATATAGTAAACAAAATATACTGGAAGTAAGCACAAAACAAAAATCATTAGTTTTAGGAATAAAAAACGATAAAAACAGATTTGTTTTAATTTACACTGGAGGCTTTGTAAGTTTCAAACGGAGACATGGACCGATAAGCCCAGGAGTACTGTTCCTGATAACAAATTATCTCAGCACACAGAAATAACCACAGATAGGGAGAATTGGGCAGTCAAAGCAGTTTTAAGCTTGAGCAGAAGTGCAAACGTAAAAAGTTTAAATTAGATATCATTTTTCATAGAATAAATGACTACATTATATTGCACATACGTAGCTAAGACGTGCCTATGAAACAGAATAGGACATGTAAAAAGAATTAAAGGCAGATATGAAATATAAAAATAAGTTTAGATGCCAGGACAGAAGGATACATACTAAAGCTGCAGGCGGGCGAGGTAGGCATGGATTTGCGAAGGAAATAAAAAAGACAAAGGGAAAATCAGTTGTAGATTTTAAAATATTATTTTGTGTTTGGATACAAATACACCAGAATATGTATGTAAAAAATGAAGGCGGGAAGGGTTATCCTAGAAATAGGCATAAGAAAAAGATAATAAATTTACATTTTGAACATAACAAAAATGAACGAGAGGAGAAGGCCTTATTTATGCCTAATCAAAGAATTAACGGACTTAATCGCTAAAAATCTTAAGAAATAGCTAAATAGGCAAAGAAAATAAAGTTGTGCATTAACAAGCAGAGGATTAAAAAACGATAGGATTTATAAATAGAGCAACGTAAGAAAATAAACTTGACAAAATCAAAGATAATTAAACAAAGAAAAGAAAAACGTTTGTTGATCAGAAAATACTAATAAACTTTATGTTAATTAAAAATAAACACACATTGCTATGTATAGAGGAAAAAAAAACAGCAAATCAAACAATAATAATATCAGTCAGAAATATAGGATTCAAAGATAATAGAGTAAAATTCAGGAGCAAGATGATTCATGTAAAAATATAAAATATTTATGTAGGTAAATAAGACACAACAGTAAAGATTTAAAGTTCAGAAATATGTTTTGCTTTATAAATTACAATATTATAAGAATGTATGAAAAATTCTAGCACGTTGTTGTATGTTCAATCAATTTCATAAATTACTCAATTGTAAAAAATGTTAGTATTAATGTAAGCGGATTAGAATTTTTAAAAGTTATGAAGCAAATAAAGAAAATGTGAATGTATTTTAAGAAACCATATAAGAAATGTATAAATGATTATATAAACAATTTACATTTACAAATATTTAAAAAGAATTTCAAAATGATGTCTTATTATTAATTTATATTCATAAGTTATTCTAAAATGATCAATTATACCAAACAACGGCTCATAACCGTTTCTATAATAATAATGGTTTCATTAATATCGTACATATATACATACGAAGTCTGTTAAAAAAAATAGGTGATTTTTTATTTTTCTGAAAAAACATTTATTTATCCATCAATTTCTATTGGGTCCCCTTTAAAGTAGTCCCCCTTAAAATACATTACACTTGTGCAAGCGTTTTTTCAAATCCTCGAAGCAGTTCCGATATGCACTTTTTGGTATGCCTTTGAGCTCTCTCAGCGATTCATGCTTTTTTTGGCCTTGGCTCTTCTGGGCTCTTTCATTGGGACGATTGGATTTTCGTTTCGATGCTATAACCAAATGCCCATGATTTGTCACCAGTTATGACCCTTTGAAGCAATTCTGGATCGCCGTTGACCTCATCCAACAATTCCTGAGTGATGCTCATGCGACGGTTTTTTTGGTCAAAATTTAGCAATTTTGGAACCAACCTCGCTGCCACTCGCTTCATGCCCAAAATCTCTAAATAATTGCATGCGATGAGCCAATCGATATGCCGACATCCTCAGCAACTTCTTTAATACTGATTTGACGATTCTTTATACCAATTTTCTTCGCTTTCTCAAAATTTTCATCGGTTGTTGATGTTCTGGGGCGTCTATGGCGAGCGTCGTCATTCACATCTTCTCGACGTTCTGTGAAAAGCTTGTACAAATTGTAAACATTTTTTTACTCAGAGTGCACTCACCGTAAGCCACTGTAGCATTTTAAGAGTTTTCGACCACTTCATTTCATTTTTTACACAAAATTAAATGCGAATTATTTGATCCATTTTTTTGGACAACAGAAAATCGCTGAACCCGCAATACACTTCTAACTTTTATGCCTCTTACAAACAAGCTTAATATGCAATATAGCTAGAACTTCAAACATATGTTCAAGACGAGTGTACCAACATAACAAAAAAAAATCGATGATTGAATGTACGTAGCCCGCAAAGTTTGAAAATTCACATAATTTTTTCAACAGACTTGAAATGTAATAATATTAACCTTAAATACAAATTGGATCCGTTAGAGGTAATAAATTACTAACAATTATATAATAAATCAGTAAACTTTTTTCACATATTGACTATATCTGCTCGAATTTTTAGCGAAACTGTATTAGATCGCTTTGGTTATCTATGTTTGTAGGCATGTATGTGTATTCAAAAATACATTTTTTCATTTATTATCTAGACATGAGAACAAAAATATTGAAATATAGGGGCTTGCGCGAGGAGGGTGCAGGGGGCGAGGCCCCACTAGTATATAAATCTATATACATATATACTAGTAGGGCTTCGCCCCCGGCACGCTCAGCGTGCCAACCCTTATATTTCAATATTTTTATTCTTATATCTTAATAATAAATACAAAAATTTATCTTTAATACACAAACATGCGTACAAACATGTGTGACCAAAGCGATCGCATAAAAATTTACTTAAAATTGGAACAAGTATAGTCAATATACGGAATAGTTCTACCGATTTATGAAATTATTGTTAATTATTTAATACTGATGATGACTCTAATGAGTACTTAAAGTTCATAATGATACATATGCATATGTATATAGAATTAAAGTAGTCTGTATTATTGCAGAGACAGTTATGCGTTTTTTTTGTTATTTTTGATTGTTTTAGAATCAATTATGGATACCAGCCAATAATAAGATATCACTTTGGAATTATTTTTGGATATTTGTGATTGTGGAATTTTAAAATTATTATTTTTACTTCCGTATACAGATTCTTAGAGGCATTAACATTTCTTTTTTTTGTTCGATAACTATTTAAAATACTTATCATTTTGTATTAGAACTAATAATACTTTCAATAGGGTAAACTATGTGATTGATTAAACATACAATAACATGTTATAATCTCTTTTTAGACTAACATAAAATTATAATTTATATCGCATAAATTTACAAAACATATTTTTAAACTTTGAATCTTCAACGTTATTCCTTATTTCCCTATAAAAGAATCTTATATTTTTGCCTAAAACATCTACCTTCTGCACATCTCTCTTTATTTTTAATTTTTTTTTTTTTATTTCCTGACATAGCAATTCTCGCTTTACATTTTTTTTTATTAAAGAGCCTACAGTCTATGACTATAGAACTTCTAAGCTCACCTATAGATTTTTTTTTTCGCTTTGTTTTTCTCTCTCTGCTTATTTATCTATTTTTTAAATCCCTATACGATTGATAGAGTTGTCAATTACCATATAGTTTATCTGTATTTTCTGATCGACAATAGACATCCTTTTCTCAAAGATATTATATTTAATTTTGTCGGGTTCATTTTTCTTTGTTGCTCTTTTTATAACATCTACCGTCGTACAATCCTTTACTTTTTTATACACAACTTTTACCTCCTATTTTGTATGATTTTTATTGATTAGATTAGTTAATTCTTCGATTAGGCATAAATAAGGACACCTTCTCTTGTCCATTTTCGTTGTGTGCGAAAATTAAATTTATTCCCTTTTTCTTGTGCCGATTTCTAGGCTTACCATTCCCGTCTCCATTTCTTATGTATATCCTGGTCAGCTTGCTTTTAAACCCAACACCATATTTGTAAGTCTGAATTTTTTTTTCCTTTTTTATTTCCTTTATCATTCACAAATCAATGCCTACGTTGCCTGCCCCCAGCTTCCTTACATATCGTTTTGTCTTTGCATCCAAACTCAACTTTATATATTCAATCCGCCATTTATTCTTTCTACATATTCTTTTTCTTTTTAATGAAAAGTCTTAACAACGTATGTGCAAAATCATTTTATCATTTCGTTCATGAAAGAAATGGGTAATTTAAACTTTCTACGTAATCCCTTTTGCTTAAGCCTAAAACTGCTTTGACTGCCCATTGCACCCTACCTGTCATTTTTTTCTGAGTGCCACGATGATTCATCCTTGAGAACTACACTCCTTGGTTCAGGCCCTTCTTTCAAACTTCCAATGCCTCTAATATAAATTTCAACAAATCTGTTTTTATCTTTTTTCATTCCTAAAAATTAATATTATTTGTCGTTCTTACTTCCTGTTTATTTTTTGTACTATATTTATGCAAGTATATCTGCAGATCTTTATTGTTTTAAAATTGCTAAGTGCCTAAAACGACGTCATCAGATAATTTGAGACAGTACATTTTGATTTTTCCTTAGTAGAGTTTTATTGATGAGTGCCCGTACGCGATTGAAGTTCATGAGATTTTTTCTTATTCTATGTATTTTGGCCTCCTGAAAACGATGAACTATTGTGTTTGTCTTCATTTGTCTGGAAATAATTATCATTGAAAATTTTATTTAACAAATTTAAAACTTCATTTTTTTATTCTTGGAAAAATTTCTTCAAATTCCTTGGCTCGTTTGACGGCAAAATAATTATTTGAACATTTTTTGTAAAGTTAATACTTCTCGAGTAAAAAATGTCTAAAGTTAAAAAAAAACGCTTTTACGACTATTAACGACGTATAACGCAAATGATATAGTATCGTTTTTAAATCACCTAGGCTTAAATGGTACCTTAAGATGTGTACTTTAAAATAAAAAAGATTTATAATAATCAGAAGCTTGACAACCGCGGTATTAATGATTACCGCCCACTCGTTTTTATACCTACTGCCCGTACGTGTATACCTGTAAATGCATCTATATATAGGTATACTTGAAACGCATGCTTTAATTAACAATACCGCGGTTGCCCAGCTGCAGATTTTTATAAATCATTTTTTTTCTTAAAGTACATATCTTGAGGTATTATTTTAGCTCAGTTAAGTTAAAAACAATACAGTTACTGCTAAGTAATACGGCGTTGAAAACCGTAGAAGCGTTATTTTTTCGAACTTCAGGAATTTATTGCTTCAAAATTATTGAGATTATAACAAATGTTTATATATGCATTTAGACGTCGAATGAGACGAAAAATCCGACGGAATTGTTTCAAACCAAAAAAAAATCAATTTTTTAATTTGTTATTAAAATATGTCAATAACAGTTAATTTTAGGCAAATAAAGAACAACACCACGATTCATCGTCTTACGAGGTTCAAATACATAGCATGAAAAAAATAAATTCCATGGACTCGAATCGTGTACGGGCACTTATCAGCAAAACTTCTTCGCCTATTTAGTATGATTTAATTCTTCGATTAGGCATGAATGAGGCCTCCTGCTCTTGTCCAGTTTTGTTATGCTTGAAATGTAAATTTATTTCCTTTTTCTTATGCCTTCTTCTAGGCTAACCCTTCCTGCCTCTATTTCTTATATATATATATTCTAGTGTATTTGCATTTAAACACAACATTATATTTTAAAATCTGAATATATCCTTTTCCTTCTTCGTTCCTATTTTCTTAACAAATCCATGCCTACCACGCTCGCCTCCAGCTTTCATATATATCCTTTTGTCTTTGCATCTAAACTTAACTTTATATTATTAATCTGCCTTTTATTTCTTATTCTGTTTCACAGGCACGTCTTAGCTACGTACGTGCAATACAATTTAGTCATTTAATCCCTAAAAAATAATATTTAATTTGAACTTTGTACGTTAGCTCTTTTGTTGAAGCCTAAAACTGGTTTGACAGCCCAATGCACCCTACCTGTGGTTTTTTCTATGTGCTACGATAATTTGTATTAAGAACACTTCTTCTGGGTCCATCGGCCCGTGTTCTTGTTTAAAACTTACAATGATTCCAGTTCAAATTGTAACTGATCTGTTTTTATCTTTTCTTCTTCCTTAAAATGAAGAATTTTTTTTTGCTTGCTTTCAGTATATTTTTTGTACTATATTTATCTAAGTCTTTGTGTACGGGTCTTATGTCTTTTAATTGCTTGGTGCCTAAAACGAAGTCAACAGATAATTCAAGACTGCAAATTTTTGATTGCCTATTGTTACACCTCCCGTATTATTTAACATTCATTTATCGTCTATATTCTTTGTGAATAAACTTTAAATTACCAAGGTACATGTGCACCTTTGCTCTATTACTTTTTTTTTTGAGTAAATTTTGTTGCCTCCGACCGTAGTTACATGTTTCATTGTACATTTTTTTTTTTTTTTTTTTTTTTTTTTTTTTTTTTTTTTTTTTTTTTTTTTTTTACGTTCTTACCCAAATGGTTTTTTCATTTATGTTTTTAAATTTTTTTTTAAACTCTTCAAAACAGCATTCAATTATTTTCTTTTTTTTCCTTTTCAATTAAACTATTTAGTACAAAAACATGGTACCTTGTTGTTATTTTTGCTCTGATGTTAGCCTAACTCTACTTTATTATTAACGCTCCACTACCTATTTTTCTACTTTTTAAACGATAATAATAGCTGATATGTTAAATGCTACATTTAAAAACGCCACTCTGCGGTATCTTTACCGTCCTCCTACTCCTTCCCTGCCTTGAAAATTCAACTGATTCTGGCTATTTTCTACTCTTCCATTGAAGGTGTGTTAGTATACGCTGTAAAGTATGTTTTTGAATTTAATTATTCAAATTATTTGCAGGTTCTTGAAGCAGTTTTACATAATTGTGTCCTATTCTGCGTATTATTATTTTTTATTTTATGTAGACATTCTTTTATTTATTGATGGTTAAGTCCTTGTAAAATCTTTTTCGACATTGCTTTTGATTCTAATACTTATTTATTCGTTTCAAATATAACATGTATTACTGTTGTCTCTTGATAAGTTTTTAAAATTATTCTTTTATGCCTCTTTCCTTATAACCATCCTTTTCCTTTAAGATTTTATTAGCTCTCAAAAACTGAATTTAATTCTGCTTTCTGCTACTTCTCTTTGGTTTGTTTGGTTTTATTCTATCTTTTTATATTCTATTTATGCATTTAAAGTTAGTCTTGAACTTTATCTTTACTCTTTCTTTTTTTTTTAAGTATTCTTTGAACCTATCTATAATCCATAATTTCTGCTAAATTATTGTAAAATCCTATTTATTTGTTTGCAATGATTTACCTTTGTAGATTATATTATTTATAGTTCTTTGGTTACCTGTATAATAATTATCATATGAAAGTATTAAATATCATATGATAATAATAAATTTTTCTCTTATTCATTAAATAAGCTTTTAATTGCACTTTGAAGGATGTCCAAGGCGTGGGCGAGTGGAGGGAAGTGAAGTGAGAAACAGATTTATTATGCCTAGGCCAGCGCCGTAAGGCAAGGTGGTAGCAAGGGGAAGCTGAGGAGGAGCGGTGGCATAGCAGGGAGGAGCGGGGGGGGAGCAAGTACACAATTTTTTAGGTTAAAAACCACACTAATACGAAACTAAAACCCTCTTATTTGAAGGGTAGCTGAGTGGGTGCTATGAGGGAGCGAAAGGAAGGGCTTAAACGCACTTTTGACCATAAAACTATTTAATATAGGAAGATATTTCTAGTAAAATTTGCAACTTCAGAAGACTCATTAACTCATCAACAACATCGCAATAAGAATTTTTTTGTTTAATATTCTTGTTGAATAATTATTAAAGAAAGAAAAAATTGTATCCGTCTTGAAAGAGAATGTAAGAACTCGATGAAATCATTAAAATGTGCGAAATGTTAAACTTTTTTTAGACGAAGTTATCACTTAACAAGGCACATTAAATGTTATGAAAAAAACTTCGAAAAAAATATATGTTTAATTAGCGGAAGAGGTTACGTTAAAGCGGAGTATTTTGAACGACTTTAAAAATTATGTTAGAAAAATAAAAAACGATAATAATTCTGGACATGTAATATTTTTTCGGTCTTTTTAATTTTTTACTTTAATTTTTCAAAGACTTATCTTGATTTCAGTTAATTCTAATTTTAGGAAGTATGATAAATAAATTTAATTTTTGTAGGTTTAAAGTTGGTTTTTCATATAGGTATTTGTATACTTATAAGGAAGTAATAGTGTTGTAAAATTCATGACTAAAAAAAAACATGTGCGGGGGAGCGGGTGTGGGAGATAGGGGGGAGTCTGGTGGGGTGCCAAGTGGGAGTAAGGGGCGCAGGGGGAGCTACCCTAAATTTTTTAATTTCTATTGTATGGTAAGAAAAAACGAATTTTACCTTACTTTCGGGGGGGAGCTAAGGGTTGGCGGTGGAGAGTGGGGGGAGAAGGGGAGCGGGGCAAGCTAGTAATCACTCTAAAACCATACTACTATTCTAATATAGGAAGATATGTACGGCCTATCGATACAGTCGCATACTTCAACGCTTCCTCTTGACTTTAAATAGTTTAAATATACTAATTACCGTTAAACAAAAGAACAATAATCAGTAGTTTATATTTAATTTGGTTCAGTGATCTAGATTTATTAATCTGTTTTATCCACGACCTTGCCAATCTAATTAAAATCAGGCCATGGGTTGGACTTGAATGGACTAGGGCTGACTTCTGATTGGCACCTTACTTGCTATTCGAAACAGAAATAACTTATTATTCACACATCCGAGTTGCAGACAATAATTGTAATTTAATTTGCGAATTTTAACAAAGCTCGATTGGTATGAGTCTCTAGAAATGTTTGCAATCTGTTGTTCCGTATTCAGCAACTTGAAATGTACCTACCCACGCACAATGTATACCTTAACTTAATTGTAGCGAACTTAAATAATTTACCTGCAACTCAAATGCACTATCATTACTTAACAAATCAGCCGAACAGAAAATTTGTTTTGAACGATTTAGGGACAGTTGTCCACTGTGGCTAATTTTATGCATACTTTACTCAAAGTCTTTTATTTAGCTCGATCCATAAGTCTGATAAGTTCTTCGGGCCACGGGAACTTCGAAAACTTCAACCGTGCAGCCACTTGTCGTTTATGAGCTTTTACACCCGTCTAAACTGGTATAACTGGATGCCTTGAGATTATTCTACCTTCCGGCCGTGTGTAGGAAGACTCCCTTGGTCATATTTCAGTCTTCAAAAGTTTGACTTATTTGATAGTATTTTAGAGCATTTACAGCATAACTGACCTTACGACCTGCCACGCTGAAAATGTAGAACGAACTGCTGATTGCTTTGCGATGAAAGTACAATTACAGCAGATTTCGTCTCTTTCAAGTTGTCTTACCTTTCTAATTGTTCTCTATGCTTTTTATGCAGACTTAGCATACTTGATCAGTAATCATATGTGCTTTTTTTGGTTCCGAGTTTTCAAACCAGAACTTGATCGGTATGTCGTTGACTTAGATTTACTGAGTTATCGTCAACATTATTATTTCTTCCGACTTCGATGCTTAAAAATTGCTAGATTTTTTCCAGATCTCTAATCTTAGACTTACTTTGTAGACATTCTATTACACACTTAAGTTTGATGGGATCATAAATTCACATGCCATTTTGGACTGACTTTGAGGTTCAATAGAGACTCTCATAACCAACAGACTTTGTTTTGACGACTCCCAATAAAACGGTATACGCCTTAAGGTATTTTTATGTATACATTGATATCAAGAGTAACATTCAAGTAGGCTGTTCACATGTCAAAATGAGAATCATTTAACTTTAATTTATTGACTAGAGCTAGAACTATTCTGAAAGCTGCCTTTGTACCGGGGTGTATGTTTTTGTCAACTCATACATATTTTTATTCGTTAATCCCGAATTATCAGGCGTGCTTTATATTTATTGTCCCCAAGAATTGGCCGTTCACTTAAGCACCTAAAAGATAATTACCATGATCGGACGTCTACAATTTTTACTTCTTATGGGTCTGTGTACTAAGCTCCGGACTTTATTTTCTGCCGTTAGGTCAAATTTATGCTTTGTAGCCAAGATCCAGTATTCTCGATCTCCTGCCTCCCTCGTTACTCCGTGCAGTAAAAGACTCTACCTCTAACATTGAGCTCTCTTCCCTTTCTTTCTCAAAAACCAAGAACCTCTCTTTTAGTTCTAAATCAACAATCACACTTTTCCGTTTTAATTTAGTCCATACTACGCATGTTACCATACACCAAATATTCGATAAAACTGACGTCCTGAATATCGTAAAACCTAACTTCGTCCAGGCCGAGCAGATGATACCCTGTTGGCGTGCAGCCAACCATTTCTGTTTTTAAAGTCTGTAAGTTTTTTTTTTCTTATTATCATCAAGGCAAGCTTAGCCTAGGGAATTGTCATACAATTTTATTGATGCCGTGTTTGATTGTATGCAAAGCTGCTATGTTTAGTGTAAAGATTTACGTGTTTTCCAGTAGGCTCGAATCACATATGAGATCAAAATTTTTTATTTACGATATTTTATTCGGACTTTCTGCCGTACTATTAAGTAACTTTCCCATCGAACTCTCAAAATTTCTTAAGTTTCTGACTTATTATTTACTTATACGCATTTTACTGTTAAGTTTTTGGTATCAGTCCATGCTTCTGAATATGTTGTTGGAATTTTTATTCTTTTAACATTTTCGATCTGCCTTTGATCAAAAGTTTATTTTGTTTCCTGACTTAATAGCTCTGATCATCCAATACAATTTCTGATATCCACTTTCTTTTGGCTGTAGGATAGTAAATGCAAATTTGTTTGCTATCTAAGTAGACAAACAGGCCTATGTTGGCAAACTGACGTGGCACAAGATTACTGACCAAGTTACAAGCACAGACTACTCCGTTTGACTGAACTTGACTATTGAAAATTTTTAACAAGCAGACTTTCCACTCCCTTCGTTCTCAAATCACTGGACAACTAAGAATTTTTACATCATGTTTTGCCAAATTTGCTTTTGTCAAGATTTTTAATAGTACTTACTTTGTCAAGTAATCAGTCGTCCCTGGGTCAGCGATCAATTTAATTTTATCCGTGTGGTCTAACTTCATATTATTTGCTTAGTTGACAGAGTTCAAAAACAGAGTTTTGAGGCACTTTATCAACGTCAGACTCTCTTATCTGCCCTAAGTTTCAAGAATTAGTGCGACCCTAGTCACTGCCACGGCCACCTCGATTTCCTCGACTTCCACAACTCTGCCCTTAAAAACTTACGTATCAGACTTATTTTGCTTACTGCATCTAGGGCTGCTTCTTTTGTGCGTTGGGATATTGATAACGAACATGCTACGGGTGTAGCATTTCTTTAGTCTGGTGCCAGCTTGGGGATAACTGTCAGTCATATAATCCTAGTCATCATAATTAAAACAACTTGTCTGGTCCAGAGAGACGGACGCAGCCAATGCTGCCCGAACAGGGTGTCCTCCTAAGGCCTTAAGAAATCTCTCGGACTCAACCTTTAACATATATGACAGAAGATTTTAGTACAACATTTCCTTACCGTCTTTACATTGCATCACTCTAGCAAAGTCAGTTACTTGCACACTTAAGACCGTCCCTATAACTAAAAGATAAAAAGTATCGTGCTTTTCTTACTTAGAAAATAGACCGGACGTCCTTATTATGCTGCTATGCCTTTGTTAAGTTTAATTTCATGCAGCCTTTTTTTAATCACAGCCGTGGTGAGAGGTATTATTACCCTTTCCAATTCTTCCAAACTTTCTAATATCGCAATTCTATGTAATAAAATGCATTGGACTTTAATTTTATCAAAATACTTTGAATTTTACATTATACGTCTTTTGTTGAACTATAGTTGGAAATATGCGGGACTAACGGTCTAGTTTATTGTTGGTTGGATTCAGAACGTTTGCCACGATAATGTCCGCACTGACTTCAATAAAATCATTGGCTTTTGTTTTGTCTGAAGAGTTCTTTCACTTATTTTCGAAACTCACCAGAATTCTGCTAGATCTTGGGGCAGAGAAAGATGAAATATCGGACTCGAGCTCAGTCTCGAGGTTACAAAGTATCTTATTCAGCTGACGTTACCTTCGATCAAAAATTATGAGTACACAGTTGAATTTCTTCCTTTCTCTTTCCACTTTCTTGCTTGATTATGCTGCCTTTCTTTCATCCTTTACTTGCCTTTTTGAAACTTTTGCCGAAGTCTGCCGTCACTATCCCAATAGCTGTCGATTCGTTTTTATTTGAACAATAATAACTTTTTATTATTTTCTGGGACTTATTTGTATCTATTTCGTAGTGTTTTGATCCTCTTAAATTCAAAGAGGTTTTACTTCTACCATGTGCAACGGAAAAGATAGGCACTGCTTCGTGTTCTGACGTATTCCCATAGTCTACTTTTCTGCCTAAGACATTCATATCAAAATTTTTCTTATCACATTTACCATCATTATTAACTTGGGGATTCATTTTTCAAACCTTTTTAAAACTGACTTTCCCACATCCTTAATTTTCATATGCGAGCTTTCTGCTGTTATAATGCAAGACTGGGAACTGCTTTGTTTTCTGACTTAATACTGCCGTCCAATCTCTGGCCAAAAATATTGAAACTGACATATTTTTCATCAAAATTTTTATGCATTATATATTTCAGACTTTTTAAAACTAACTTTCCCTTGACAACTATCTATTTATTTAACCTGAGTCTGGAACAAGCAGGTTCCGAATCTTTGTCATCATTCCTGACCGTGTTCGCATGCAACTTCAGTGGCCCTCCTCGATTTTCGAGGAATCTGAAGAGATAAAGGGTATCTCTCTAAGCCAGGAAAACTAAAAGAAAATTAGTATACAATTGTTAGTGAGTCCACTTAAATCGACCTAATGCAAGCCAAGTTCAGCCGACAAGGCCCGTTGCATGCTCTCGGACTAGAACGCAGAGCATAATTGCATGCTAGGCACCCACGCAGCCCTGCGTGACCGAACGCAGGCTCCACAAGACTACATGAATCACATAAAAAAGTAAAATATAAGCACTTTTACGCATTGTCAATGGCAATTCTATCATGTACTACGTGTGCACTGACGTATATTCCGTCAACTATCATCACAACATTCTGACTTTTTATACATGACTCAGTGTGTAAGACAATTCCCAGCAGACTCTTGACATTGTGTCGATTGTCCACTCTGCTAAGGTATAGAAGTTTGAGCAACATATTTTCGTCAATTTTCATGAGTCAATTATCGTTTGTGACTCCCTGGCAGGCTCTTTATACTACATTGATTGTCTGCACATCAAAAATTCAGAAAATCAAATTAACAGGTTAATCTGACTTTAAAGTGAAAACTTTTAAATAGTATATGCCTTCAACTTTTCCGTGGATCTCACGGAGTCGTTATTCTACCTTTGAAACGCAAGAAAAACAGTTATATACGTGCATAACAGCCGTAGCAAGATGCATCCAATATTTCTTGAACCTTCTTGGAAAATCAAAGAAGGCACGGGAGGAGAAAGAGCCATCAAGCCAGCCGTTAGTGAATCGCTGACACACAGCATGGACGCAACACGATCATATTAAGAGGACAACTAAAGAGGGAGAGACAGCTGATGAACCAATATACCAATTACAGATTGAAAATTTATCAAAAGCGACCAAAAAAAATCAATTAAAAAAAGTACCGTATTGACACTTTAAAATATAAGAAGAATAATTACTATAAAGTTATTACCATAAAGTTCTTTCAAGAGAAATATGAACGGAAAGGAGAAATAATTTTCGAAGTGTATGCAACAGTTTTTCATGAACGTTAATTTCTTTTATATTCCTTGGAGGTTCCGTAGAATTATTCGATCCTCGATAAATCTAGAAAAAAATATATTGAAAAACTTAATTGGAAGAATTTTATTTACTGAACAAAAATTATTTGTTAAAATTCAACATTATGGCACTTTATATGTATTTTCAAGTCATCTAATCTCTTAAAACCTTTACATCTGTTCTTACAATATTTCTTTTATATTGTCATTTGCAAAAAATTTGCGAAATTGAAAAGGTAACATGACGCTTCATGCTTCTTTAATAATAGTATCATTCTAGAATCATGTTCTACTAATCTCATGGAAATAGATATTTCCTTGAAAGTATTGTAGGTGATTTACTCAAGAGGACGTCGAGGTGACTAGTTAGATATGCTGCGAAGTATTGCCAACCTAAAATACTAGAAAAAATTCAGTATCCAACCAAGTTGACAAGATTTCACGTCGTCTGTTCATCTTCTTACATCCACTACCCGTACTCTCATTTTTGTTTCTAATTACCGTATTTTCTTAAAAAAGAATATAACTTGCAACTGAGTTAAACGAGCTATTTTATGGTCTAACCTATAATTCCATCGTACGGATATTAATATTGTAAGTCAGTCATCGCTGAAAAATGATTATCTGATTTTATTCATTAACAAACACACAAAATGCAGAATTTCCTAATCATCCAATTGACCGAATATTAACAGACCACCACGTGATTCCCCAAACAATACTTATAAAATGGTTTTATTTGTTCCACTGGTTGATAAACAGTTTTTTAAGTAAATTCAAAATAGTTTAAGGCCGCATATTGTTATTGTTGTTATGTCTACTGAAGAACCGCTCAATAAAATAATTCAGTTAGGCAAAGACCAAACGAAAAAACTTGACTACCCTAAAGTCGTAGATAAGTTATCTTGCGGTTACTGTCCATATAAGTATGTAGAAGAAACTAAACAAGCATTAACGTACCGAGTAAATGAACATATAAAGTTGCATAAAAAAGATTTCCTAATGTCGGAATAAATTCTAAGCTTGCATCACAATATTGATTGTAATTCAGTTATAATCTGTGATAAAGAGTCTAATTATAGGGAGATAATGGTTTCAGAAATGATAAATACTAATTTAACTAACAAAACATTAAATAAAAAAGATGATGTTAACTCCTTTAGCAAAATTTATTTATCTTTGTGGCAAATTGTAAAAGAGAACAGGAGGCGCCTAATAACCTTCCGACAACAACACATAAGGCCCGAGAGTGGATATCACGATTAGATACAGTTTCGCCGTCATGATGTACGTACATTCGTCTGACCCGATTAAACATTGACTCAAAGCATGTAAAGCGTCCATTACTTGATGCTCTTTTGAAGTTTATACGCTTACACCGTTTTGATTGTTTATTTTTGTGCATAAGATTTTTAGATGCATTGCGCTGTGTCTTGTTGAGTGATTAAAAAAAGCCAGATAAGGCTTGCAAACCCATAGCCATCGAAACGTCGCTCTTGTAAGTCAATATTTGTCTATTTGTTTCATCTGTCAGGGATCGTTGATAAAACATACACCTTGTAAACGTGGCAGGGGACAATTATAATTCAACTATCCTGAAAAAATAATAAAATAATAATTTGTTTTAAAAATTACAAATTAGAAAATTGCAGTTAAAGATTAATTAAACTACAATGTACGTTGTGTCACGCATACATGTAAACTTGATAATTACTAATACTTAAGAATTAGTTCCACGGCTTTATAGATCATTTAAAACGGATCTCTGGTCAAGGTCGTAAGGTTTCTCAATGTCTGCCTCGAAAAGGACTTAATGCGTAGTGAATTAAATATGTTTTATTGTTTAATTATTGTATGATAATTGTATTGTTGTTTGAGGTCACTGATTAATTAGATAGGGTCAAAATTTTAAATATTACTGTGAACCACGATATAAATGTTATTCATAGAAAATCATCTACTCTGTATCTTATTATCTATTGATATATTCTTACATATTTTATTCACTTTAAATAAATATTGTTATGATAAAATAAGTCGGAGTAAAGAAATGAAGGGGATTCCCCTACCTGCTCACCCCAAAAATGAACAAATCTATATCTTATATCATTATCATTATCATTTTGCATACCATTCTAAAGGATATTTAGACTTACGGTTTTGTGAAATGAAACTAATTATATTAAAACTTTTTGTACCTCCACAGTAGCCATAAATATGTTGAATCATCAATTGTTAGGAGACTTCAGTTAAGTACATTACTGGCTCAGTTTTAGTCAGTACCATAGAAAACTGTTTTTCAATGGAAACCAATAAAAAAAATATTTTTATCCTAGTACTTTATACTTTTTAACAGAGATCTAGAGTAATAAAATGTTTGTGCCTCTCTTTACAAAAATAGTTTTGTATAACTACTTTTTTATCTTTTAATCACATAACTGACTTGAACAGCCAAATCCAGCTAAAAAACGATTAAGAAATATATCAAGTTTTATACGATGTATTTGATATATATCTACTAATATTATATATTTGTATTGTGTGGGGCCGTCAAATTTTGCCCCAAGGCTTTCCCGCGCTATCCTACGCTACCCCACTCTCTTCTTACGTTTGCCCGCAACTTCCTCTTAGCTCCCTCACAAATCAGGAAGCTAATTTCTAATTTTTCCGTGATTTTTAACCCAACTATTTTTACGTCAACTCCTCCACGCTCCTCCACGCTCCCCTACACTCTTTCACACTCCTCAACGCTCCCCTACCGACTCCCTAACATACTCCCCCACATCAAGCAGGTTTCCACATCACCGAAGAGGTACTACAATAGCACATTAGGTTTTTTTATTTGTGAAACATTTCGCAAACAGTTGTAAAAATCATGAATCAGTTAAATGATGCGATATTCTAAAATAAAGTTTTTTATCTTATAAAACACAACTAATGTATAGGATCTTAAACAGAAGCTAGACAACAACAATAAAATATAACCAAAATAAAATGTTATAATATAATGTTACAGAAATCACTTAATTTTAAACATTTAAAATTTTCCTGATTCAAAAAAACTCTTCAAATTTAAACCGTTGCACCGTAAAAGATAGTCTTATGAGATAGTTTCATATGTAAAATTATATACGTGGATTATGAATTAAATAAGTTATACGTTTTTTTTAAAATATAAAAATACAGTGTCATTAAATAAAACAATCAGAAAACCATGTATAGAGTTGATATTAATCATTTAAAAATTTTTATTTATCGATTTAAAAATACATTTAGTAAATAAATTGTATTACAAATATTTCTTCCCTCAAAATATTCTCAATTTTTTAATTATTTTCTGAGTCTATTGAAATTATTATGTTATTTGGATCCTTACATCAAGACAAAGCTACAATTGACCATGAAAGAACAACAGTTTTTCTAAATACAAACCAATTTTATTGGAACCTCGACCTTGTGATTTATTTATTGTTATTCAAAATGCCAGAACTAATAGGAATTTTCTTCTATATAAAATAAATAGCAGAGAAGATGTGTCTCCTAATTTCAAAGTTTTTGTGGGTACAAAAACTTTACTCCCACTTTTTTCTCCGGTAATGATTTCTGCTTCTATATTGTATTTAAATAACTATGTAATTTTGAGACGTGTTCCATTACATAAACCATCAGTTATACTTGAATTTCTAATCAATATTACTATCGTACCTACTTTTAAATTTAACTAATGGATAAGAAGACCTTTTTTGATACTATTTAAAATCTCTACAAGATCGATTATACAAGAATTTTCATCAGTTTCATCTACTTTCTAAAAGGCACTATCAACACTATATTAAACATATGTATCACCTAAAATTTTTTCTAATATCTAATTATTTATAAAATACGTATACTTATTGTGTGTTGTTAAAATTACGCTAATTATTGACCACATCATAAAATTTCCGAAAATATTGGAACAAACATCATTGGTTTTCCATATTTTTAAAAGTTCAAAACCCTTTTTTTTTCCTTCTCCTATTTCCAAAAGTGTTGAAGAAAATATTTCATGGATAGAACGCATGTTAACATGTCATTTGAAAATTGGAAAGAGTGGCCGAAGAAGTGATGATTTTACTGTTTTTTCAACAATTAGACTTCTCGTACCGTTTTTAATTGCTGGAAGAATTTGACGAAAATCACCTCCTAAAGCTATAATTTTATCACTGATCTGCTCCTTTGTGTCACATAAATCACGTGAAGTTCCATCAACAATTGCCAAAGCTTTTTTACGAATTGTTGAAGCGTTATCTTGTACTAATAAATCTACTTCTCTTAATTTTGTTTTATCCGAATCTAATTCTAAAAATAAGCTTTCTTTATCTTGTAGATCTTATAGTAATCAGTAGATCTAATGTTCTATGGCTTATCATTCCTTTTAAAAGTCATCCGGATGCTATCACTGTCCATGCCATTGATAATATTTTATTTCCTCAGAATAAAAATAGTATATCATTATTTATATATAAATGTTTTACCTGAACCTCCTGGACCATCAATAAAGAAAATTTTATGTCTTTGCTCACATTTTAAAAAAAATATGTTTTGATCGTTACACAAATGTTAATAACTAGATTCAAACAATTTATAACTTACGGACGTTTCTTCTAAATTATTCTATACATCTTTTGTACAAATTATATCTGGCTCTGGTAATTAAAATTTTTTACAAGATTTTCTTTCTAATTGGAAAATCTTGTTTAATTCTAAAAAAGCTTGATTTTTATCATCAGCATCAAAATCTTCTATAAAATATTTTTTATATGAATTTCAAATTGTATCTCTATCAATATTTTCAGAAAATAAGAGCCAGTAAAAAATTTTCTCAACGAAAATGTTATCATGACACTGCAAGCTTCACTGAAAATATCATCAATATTTCAGTCTTTTTCTATTGAACCTAGAGCACTTGCGATTTCTATCAAAGTATCATAAATAACTTTATAGTGTGTTTTTAAATCCGTCGATGAAGTTGCTCCTCTTACTTGATTTATTAACAATTTCAGAAAATAGCGCTCCTGATTTGTGGGAGATACAACGTTCATTCTTCCTATTGCTATATATTTTTTCAAACGCTTACGTCTACACTATGTTTAAGTTGTACTATCAAAAATATAGTTTTCAGAAATATTGACGTATTTAACAGTTTTTTGAAAGTATCTTAATTTTTTAATTTTAACCATGCAGTGAGTAAGGTCTTCCAATTTTTTAAAGATTTAGCAATCGAATTTCTTTCAAATACTATTTTTTGCCTATTTTTAAGATGTACAGGTAAATTACCAACCGGGTGGCTATGACCACAAATGACAAATTGTTGTAACAGCCATGTTGGTATTATCGGACCTATATATCAAGCATCAACATATTTTGCAAATTCATCGTAAACTTCTTTTTCTAAATCATGGTTTTTAATTTTAATAAATGCCCTATTAGTTCATCCATCAAAGTAATCGTAGATATATTTGACACTCACACACTATTCAACATTATTGGGACGTTTATACTTTGATAATAAAAATGGATTATATAGAACGACCATTAAATCATCAACTGGAATTTTCCTATTGCTATTTTTTAGTCTATACATATCATTTTCAAATGAGTGATCTATTCTTTTATATTCCAGATAACCATTTAACTATAAATTCGTTTTTTTAGTAAAAGGTTCAGGATATTTATTTGTACAAACTATTTTATTTCTGATAACACAAGGGCTACAAGTATCATGGGGTCCGTGAAGCATGCGTTTGATTACTAATTTTGAGAGCCGACTAATATTTGACGGTATCTCTGCAGAAATTAATTGATTATTATCTTTAAGTTTAATAATTTTCTTATCCAGATGCAGGGTTACTAAAACATGAGAGTGAGGTGATCATGTTTTCTAAAACTTAATAGTAAACACGTGAGTTAACACTAGTCTAAAAAAATTTTTTGTTACGTCTTCTTAAATACATTGTAATTTCGTCTGAAATAATCTTACAGAAATGTTTGGTACATTATCAAAGGTTGTTTTTTTTTTATATGTTTTAAAACTTCTTTTAATTCCTTAAATTAAGGATAACCACTTAACGTTGTAAATAAATCTGGTCTGCGATATTTTCTCATGATAGCCATCACATCCTGATAATGTTGCTGCATATATCTAGGTCACCTATGAATGTCGCTAGTAATATAAAAAGATCTTCAACTAACATCCCCGCTCCTCCACTCTTCCCCTAGATTCCCCCTTACCCCCTCCCCTCCAACACCCCACAAAATCTTTTTCTGTTTTATCGTACATTTTGACTCCACTATTACTTTCTAGCCCAAAAAAATGTTTTTCTGTTATTTCGTAAATTTTGACTCCACTATGAGTTTCTTAGATATACACATTTCAGTACCACTTTTTATACATTTTAGGTTTTAGAAATTGAATTAGTAGTATTAGAAGTATATATCTTTAGTCCAGTTTAAATATGATATCGAAAAAACACATTACATAATATAGATCGTCATTCTGTATGCTATTTTTTATATAAAACCATATGGCATTACATATGGTATTACATATAGCAATACATAATCGGTCCTAGATTGGTACTGCCATATGTAATACCATGTGGAAAAACCTATAGAATTACAAGTTTAGATAAGAAAAAATTTTTGTTACACATCTGTTTACTGATTAGTCGATAATCAGTTTGGTTCAAAATAATCTGGTTTCTCTAAGATACTTATCTTTTCTAAAAGAATAATAATTATGCGTAATATTGGACTTACGTTTATAAAAAAAATTGAAATATATCTTAAGCACTTTTTAAATTAAGGAAGTAATTTTTTTTAATATCCTTTAAGAAATAAGAGAAAAATTGCTAATTATATAAAAAATAATATATAAATACATAGTATAAATAGGCATATGATTCATTTTATGGTTATAAAAAGAATAAGGTTGTCAAGCAGAGCGCACTAATGGGCGAATATACATAGGGAATTAATATCACAAAAAGCGGACAGGTTACGTAATGTAATTACAAAGGTATCAAGGTAATTGAAAATAATAGGATAAATAAAGGTAAATCATAGCAAATTGATGAACACTGTCTCACAGTAATTAAGAAGAAAACATGGATTATAGGTTTAATTAAATAATACTAAAAAAAGACAGAGTCAAACAACAATTAAAGCGTAACGTAAAAGGAAGAGATGGAACAATTGTAGATAAAAGTTACCAAGCCTTAGAAAAGAAAAAAAAGTAAAGTAAGGCCACATTTAAATGAGTTTTGATAAGCTGTCAAAAATTAAAATAAAAAAAATGTATCGTAATAATGAGAGACGCATAAAAGAATAGTTTCCAAAAATTTTAAAAAGACAACAATGATACATATACCGAAACCAAAAAAAAAGTATATGAATGAGCAGCACAGTTTAGAAGGACTTTAACATGAATATATTTATCATTAAATAAAAAAATGTCTTGGAAAAAATAAAAAACAGAAAAGACGCAGGAGAAGACAGAATTCTGGAATACTGTTTTATGACAAACATTCTTTATAGCTCATAGACTAACACATATACCATAGAAACGTGGAGATTAGCATAAATCTATGAAATTCACAGGGTAAGGCAGAAGTAGAAAAACGTTAAAACTACAGAGAAATATCTTTCTAAATGTAACATATAAGATTTGAGAAATTATCAGCGCTGGAAAAGTAGAAAAAGCGGTAAAGCAAAAAAAGATAGTAAAAGAGAGTTAGGTTGCTATAAAAACAAAGGAAGAACAAGATACCATATTTTTGTATTTAATTATTTATTCAAAAGTAAACCAGAAAAAGTTGTCACTAAATTACGTGCTGTGTTTGTACACTTTAAAATAGAATTCGATAACATTATTAAAGATATTTCTACTTAAAATAAATGTAAGAAAATAAGTACACAAGTTACAAAAATGCTTAAAAGGATCTAAAAATATATTAAAGAATAGTTAATTACAGCCAGAGGAAAACTAATGTATGTAAAACTATGAACTAGAAAAGGTAAGGGTGCCAATAAAGCCTGATACTTTTAAGTTTATTTACCTAAAAAATAGGTGATAAGTGGATCTAAAATGATTCAGGAGGTGTAACAGTAGGCAAACTTAAAATTCACTATTTTAAATTTAAGGTGCCAAGCATATTAGAAGACTAGAAAACGTATGCAGAAAGACTTTGATAAATAAAGTACAAAAAATATACTTGATGTAAAAAAAAGAAATTGTTAATTTTTAGAAAGAGAGACGGGATTAAAATAGATCTGTTTTAATTTGATTTGGACGCATTGGAAGTTTAGAACTAGGACATGGATCAGAAAGTGTGGTTCTCAAGAAAATATTTTCGTGGCACGGACAAAAAACGACAGGTAGGGAGCAAAAGACAGTCAAAGCAGTTTTAGGCTTAAGCAAAAGATATTAAGTAGAAAGTATTATTTGAAGATTTTTTTTCATGAATCAAATGATAAAATTATATTGCACATACGTAGCGGGGACTTGTGTATGAAAGAAAAAAAAGGTATTTAAAATAATCAGAAGGTAGATTTAAAATATGAAGTTAAATTTAAATACAAAGGCAAAAGGATATGAATATGAAGTTTGAAAGCTGCAGAATAGGCATGAATTCGGGAATGGAAGAGAAAAGATAAAAGAAAAATAAATACAATTAGATTTACAAATAACATGTTTCGTTTAAATGCAAAAGTACCGAGATATTTTTGAGAAGTAGATGTGGGTAGGATTAGCCCAGAAAAAGGCACAAGAAAAAAGATAGAAATTTACTTTTTTCGAATAATAAAAATGGTCAAGAGCAGAAGGCCTTCTTTATGCTCAATAGAATAATTAACAGACACTTAATTAATAGATTATATATAATAGGCAAACAAGTAGTGTATTTGAAATGAGAGGTTGTAACAACGATAGGACTCATAAAAAGAGCCATAAAAAAAAATAAGCTTGAGCCAATCTATAATAATTTTACAAAGGAAAGGAAGGCTTTTGTTAATCAGCAAATGCAGAGAAACTATATGGGTATTACTAACTCTATCATCCCTTAAATATAAAAAAAAAGAATGAAAAAGAGAAAAAAAGCATAGCAAAAAGAAAAACATATAAGTGATTTGAAAAGTTTTAAAGTGATTGACTGTTGTCTCTGTAATGACAGGAAAACAAATTATCCAGCAGATGTAGCGGAAAAAACCGCAAATTAAATAATAATAATATCAGTCAGAAATATAGGATTCAAAGATAGTAAAGAGATGTTCAGGACGCAGATGATCTATTTGAATGTATAATTTATTGGTGGGTAAACAAGGCACTACAAAATAAAGATCTAAAGCTCAACGATATGTTATTCGTTATAAATTATACTATTTTGTCAATTAAATAAGAATTTCTTACATGATAAGGTATGTTTTACTAATTATGTATTATATTCTATTAAAAATAAGTATGGATTTACGAGGATACGCATTTGTAATATTCACGAAACAAACAAAAAATGTAGAAGTATATAAAAATCAATAGTATAAAGAAGAATAAAAAAAAAAAAAATTTTAAACATAAATAATAAGTAAGAATTTAACAATATTATCTTATAATAAATTCTTATATGTTCAAAAATATAAAAAAATCTCGTGACAGTGTATGTAAAAATAATGATCGCATATGAATCAATATTAACCATAAATACAAAATAGAATTATTATCAGTATTTAATAAGTAACGATTATTTGATAAATCAGTGAACTTATTTAATTTCTTGACTATACTTGTTCTAATTTTAAGCAAATTTTTATAATATCTTTGGTTATGTATGGTCGTACGAATATAAGTAATACCACCGAACTTTGAAAATAAGTGTTAATGATTAATTTATACAATGTTAATGATTAGATGTACTTTCAAAAATTTAGGAATTTGAAGTATTATGTTACAAATAGTTTAACACGACCGACTTTTTAAGCAAAAGGCATTTGAGTCTTATCAGTATTGGGGTCGAAACTGTGACGATTCAGGGACTTGTCAAGTGTTACCAGGTGCTGGTCTATCTCTTTCTGCTTTGATAAAAAAAAGCTATCTCTATAATTTTATGAGAATCAGAGGGATTTATTATTTTACATAGTAGATTTGATAAAACGTTTACCTGTAAGCGTGCTTGTTACCTAAAAGACGTTAGAACAATATTTCTTGTTATTACCTATTTTTGTGAGAACTTACTTATGATCGATCTTTTCTGTATCAAAAATTCCATTTGAATTTTTTTAAAAATTCGAAGCGATAAATGTTTTTTGTGAGTTAATCAATAAGATATTCTTTTGTTTCTAGGCGTATCACCCAACATTTTGTACGTACTATATTAATTTTAAAATGGATCAAAAGCGCTTGACTCATACTAAAAATCGTTCAGTTTAAGAGGCACACTCCTACTTTTCATGCAAAGAAACTTTTTTGTGGCGTACACAACTCCTTGCTCTCGTAGAAAAATAAAACCAAAAGTCTTCATCGAGAAATTGTGTTGAATAAAAATTACTTGACATTTGAAAATCCTCAAAAAATTTTCGAATCTTATCAATTTTAGCAATAATTGAAATGACTACAGCTCTAAAGGGTAGACAGATAGAAAGCTTTCTTCGAGCTTAAATTATTGCTTAAATAATATCTATTTAATTAAATATTTTTTTTTCAATTTGCGCGTTTCTTTTAAAGTTGCAGTCCACAAAATATTAGGAAATCACCTTATTACGAGTTGGGTAATTTTTAATAGTGTCTCTTATTAAGGTATTTTATTCGTTACGTAAAAATAAAGCATCTTACGAAACGTGTATGACAACATCTTATGCTTATAATTAGCAAAAAAATACGTGTATAATTAATAAACATTACAAATATGCACTTTTATTATTGTAGTTTATAATTAGTTACCAATAAAAAAAAGATATCTTTAAATTTGAGTAACGCGGATTTTCACCTAATATTGGCAGAATATAGAAATAAAAACAATAATTCTAACTAGATTCCCTTATATTTTTTTGATTATCCAAAAAAAAAAAAAGTTAAAAATTTGTTGGAATTAATAATTAACATATGATAAAAAAAAAATCTCAATTTTATAATTTTGCCATAAGAATAAAAATATTGGCATATGAAGGCTAGCGCGGGGAGTGCGCAGGGCGACAAAGCTTTACTAATATATATACATATAAGTAGGGCTTCGTTTCCTGTGCGTTCTGCATGCCAACCCCCATTCTTAAATACTGTTGCTCTCATGTCTGAATGATAAAAAAAAATTAATTTTAATACGCATATGCGTACAGACATAGATAGCGAAATCAATCTTATATAAATACGCTAAAAATTCGAATAAATATAACCAATACAATAAATGATTTAACTAATGTACCATATAATTGTTCCTAATTGAAAACAGATAAGGACTTTTTTGGTATGTAGTGTCAATAATAATACGTATGTATATGTATATAATATTTACCCCAAATAATAAAAACTGAACAATACAAAGTAATAAGTAAAGGACGATAAGTATGTAATATTTACGCAATTATTATTATTACAGAAACTCTTATTATACTTTTTTTGGCTGTTATTCAAAACTTTAGAAATAATTATGAATATAAGTTTATAGTAAGATATAATTTCATATTTCTTAATTGATACTCGTAAATGTGAATTTTTTATACATTTTTTTTTCGATTTCTCATATAGATTTTTATACACATCTACATTTCCTGTTCTTGTTTTCAGACTATTAAAAATTGATATTTCTTTTTATCATTAATAATTTCAATTGTAATGTAGTATAATATGTAATTAAATAAACATACTACGATATTTAAGAAGTGATTTTTTTCAGGACAATATTATAATGCATAGCGTATAACATATCATTAATATTTTTATTATAACCCTAGAATGCCATATTAATTTACATAAATATTTTATACATTCACATGAATCATCTTATTCCTGCATATCATTACATTATCTTCTAATCCTTTATTCCTAATGGATATTATTATTTTTTTATTCCTCTTTACATAGCAATATGTGCTTTATATTTTATTTTATTTCATTGCAGATCCTACAGTCTATTCCTTAAGAACTCTATAACTCACTTATGTTTTTCTTTACATTTTATTTTTCTCTCATTGCTTTTTTTTCTTTTTTTTTGCATTTTACGGATGATAGAGTTGTCAATTACCATATAGTTTTTCTGTATTTTTTGATTGACAAAAGTCTTTCTTTCTTTTGTGAAATTATCTTTGATCTTCTTAAGCGTACTTTCCTTTGCTGCTCTTGATATGAATCCTGCGTTTTCCCGCCCTCTCTTTTTTACATACAACTTCAACTTCTTTGTCTACTTTGTATGATTCTTATTGATTAAGTTCCTTAATTCTTCGATTAGGCATAAATAAGGCCATCTACTCTTATTCATTTGTATTATTTGCAAAAAGTTAATTTCTTTCCTTCTTTCTTATATCTTTTTCTAGGCTTACTACTGCCTTCCTTAACTTGTCAGATATATCCTTGTGTATTTCCATTCAAACTTAACATGATATTTTTGAACGTGAAGCAATTTTTTTCCCTTTATCTTTCCTTTTGTATTCCCAAATACATGCCTATCTTTCCCGCCCCTAGTTTTCATATATATCCTTGTGTTTTTGCATCTAGACTCCAATAAATATTTTAAATTCACCTTTTTTTTTCTTTTCATGGGCTTGTCTCCGCTATGTATGTGCATTATAATTTTATAATTACGTACATAAACAATAATATTAGATTTTACCTTTCTACTTAAGCACTTTTGCGTAAGCCAAAAACTGCTTCTACTGCTTTTTTCTCCCTACCTGTTGTTTTTCTGTGCGCCACTAAGATTTTCTTCTATAAAGCATATTCATTGATCCATGTTCTTCTTTAAAACTTTCAATGCTCTTAATTTAAATTAAAACAGATATGTTTTTATCCCCATTCATTCCTAAAAATTAAGATTTTTCGAACAAATATAGTCAATACATTAAAGAATTCTACTTATTTATTAAATATTTGCTACCACGTGTAAACTGATAAGGACTTTTTTTCTATTTAAGTTTGATATCGATGCGTTTGTAAATGTACATTAGGGTATTATCCTTATTTGAACCATTTTAAAATTTTTTTTATGATAGTCCAAAATCGTTTCTAAATAAATAAATAAAAATAACTGCTAAATTTTGGCTCTTTATTATTATTTTAACTCATTTCGTACAACAGTCAAAGTTTAGAATGAAAGATGGCATGAAATAATTTTTATTTTTTTTTATTTTTTGAAACCTTGGCCAATTAACGAAATATAATAGCACTTTGATATAGGGTTGGCAACCTAGCAAGCTCAGCTCAGATGGCACCAGGAAGCAGAGCCTCCAGTTTACATTGATGTATACCTATAACTTATTATTTTTAAAGCGCTCTGATTGGCTGGAGTCTCCGCTCCCTTGCGCCTACTTATCGTTCAAAAGTCGTCAGTCTTTTCCCCAATTCTTGTTGGAAGTTCGATTTTCTTCAAAAAAGGTAGCTTATTATTTTTCGCTAAAGTCCACTCGTTTTGTGGTTATACGAAATCGAAGTTTAACCTTAAGTGTTACATGTTAAGAGTTACGATTTTTTTACCATTTCTTCCCAAATTTTTTATTTTTAAAAAAATTACAATTCCCTTTTAATACTCTGAGAACATCTACAAAAGCTATTACGAACATATTAAAAATAATCGGATTAATAAATACATTTTATCACATACATATGACATTAGTATAAGATTATCCTTATTTTTTTATTAGTACAATTTTTCCGTCGATTTAATGCATTTATGCTCATTTGGCATTATTTACTCATTTTATACAATTGTGACCATTCTATTTGGAAAACTTTTGTATATTCGACTGATTTTATGATATTGTTTTAAGCTAAATGGACTTTCTACTATTTATAATATATTGTTCTTGTAAATTCTAATATTTTGTTATTGTGAATAAAATTTTTCTACTTGATGTATTGTCAAAATTTGTAAATAATCTATTAAAAATTTATGACATCCCTATAATTTGGTATGATATAGTAATCTATTTTTTTTACGGACACAATTTTTTTATTGTTTTAAATACATTGGTAATGTAATTTTAATTTATAAAGTAATGTAATAAAGATATGAACAGTGTAACATTTAACTTCTGATGAATTTTATTTTTTTTAAATGTTTTAGTATTTAAACGTTAATTTTTTTTCAGAAACTAAAGAATAATTGAAAAAATTTAAATAGCATTATTAGTATCTGTTGAGAAACAAAGTTTCTTTGACTACTTTTAAAAATCTAAATATGAAATTCTAAATATTATACATCACAAGTCCTTGTTGGTCTTTTTTCTGATGGGAAATACCTTTTTTACCGATGAATTAGCGTTTATGATGTGCTAAAAAGAAATACACGTAATAAGTTTAGACTTTATATTTCATGTTTTTTTTTTTGAGGAATTATTCTTTAGCTCATTTTACAACCTCTGATTATGATTGATATAGTTTTCACATAAAACTCAAACAAACAATTTTTCACAGAAGATTGCTTCCTGTGCATATGTTTCTTATAGTATACTGTCTTATTCTAATATTATGCATGATTGTTATTTAGTTAGTAAAGATGACTATCTTAGATGAACCAGATTATTTTGAAACTAACTACTTACCACTGAATCAGCAACAACATGTGCTGAGTCAGATCACTTGATATACAAGAACTTCATACGACTAAGAACATAGTTACTCATGTTCTTCTGATCGGCTATCTATACTTATTGTCATGGCTTATATATAATTGTAAATAAAACAAGGTGTGCTTGTGTATGGACATCAACTAATTATCAGCTTGCCCTGCTTTTTTCTATTCTAAATATGTGAAAAATAAATAAGGCAATGTGTTGACATTGCAAACATGAATATTAAATAATCCACACGTAATAATTGATTTAATATTGCAAAAATCATGACAGCCCTGTTATTGGCTCTTATAATCGCTGCTTTGAAAGACAACCTTTTTTTTTTCATCCTGTGATATACTGTGTACTATTCCGACATGACTAGCAATATGAGAACGTTTTTTGAGCTGCCATGATTCACTTTAATAGCATTTGGGAGATTCCACGGTCAGTGTCTTAAAATATGTCGAAGTAAGTAATCTAAATAAAACTAAAATTATAAAATCCTATTTATGATATTATATTTCAGTTAAGTATAAGGTATGTAGGTATGTAATTCGGTGTTTATGATGATGTTAAGGGGTGCTGTGCTTATGCTGTGAGGGAGCTAAGGGTAATGTGAGATCGTGGTGAGAGGGGGGGGGGGGGGCTGTGGGAAGCCGGGGGGGAGGTGACGGGAATCCGGGCAGTTGCTGAGGGAGAGCAAAGAGTGACGGGGTTGGGACTCACTTTTGTTCATACAACTATATTATACAGACAGATATGTATATCTATCTCTGCGCACCAACTTCTTATATTTACATTCTATGTATAAATTGATATTTTATTCTTTCTTTTTTATTTAGTTTCTTTTTTTATTCTTATTATACCTTTTAAAAAATGTATAAATGAATATTTTTATAATTATTATTATTTTTATAAGTTTTATATATTTTTCATATCATCTATATCCTCATTCAAATTATGTTTATCGTTTATACAAAAAAAAATATAAAGAAAACGGTTGAATTTTTTTTTTAAATTGGAAAAAATATATAACATCTGTATAAGTTATTCAAAATTATAAAATATTTGTATATTAAAAAATAAAATCAAAAACAATGCTATTGTAATGATGAACTTTTTATTTTCAAAATGTCATCAACGTTTTTCTTCAAAACTCATAAGGAATAAGGTAAAATGAGTTTTATTATGTAATTATTTGCGAACATATAATAATATTTGAGAAAGATCATTTAATTACTTTTCTAAAGCTATTCGATTTATGTTATATTAAACTTAAAATTATTTAATTTTTAAATAAGGAACTACTGTCATGTTTCGTTATCGTTTATGAATATTCTGTGCATAATTCTTACTTTCGGAAAATATTTCTGGTGACATCAATTTGTATAAATCTAACCATCACTTCACAGAAGATTTTATATGTAATGTAGAATATCCAGCGTTTTTATGAATAAATAAAATTATTACTCTTTTATCGAAGTCTTGCAAATACTCTAATTCACCTGTACCCATGGAATTTTTCGTTTTGCAAGAATCAGATAACTTTGATGAAATTGCTTTTTGTAAACAAATGTTCTAATGATAATAAGTTCAGTTGAATGACAATCATTTATATATTTTTAAATTATATTTATAAAAGATACAAAAATGTCTTTTTACAGATTTTTCTGGCTTTCCAGGTGAAACTTTCCTATATAGATCTATTTTTAATTACTTAATAGTTGAAACTTCTATATTTTATTAATTTCTAAAATTTTGAATAATTATATTGTTTTACAAAAAGATTCATATGTGATGACTCCCATTGTTGTGATTGTTTTATTATAATATAAAATTTGATTCATTAAACTAATGTATATATTGTCGTATACTATCTAAAATATTTTTAGAATTTTCTTAAATTATATAACTCAGTATACCAAAGAAAAAGTTAAGCTTACCTGTCTATATGCCTCATAGGAGTTTTGGAATATATAGATTAAAATTTTACGAAATGTATGTTTTTATCTATATAAACAAATGTAGAATAAAATGTTCACTATAGGACAGATTTTCGAGAAAGGATATATTAATACTCTACCTAGTCAAGAGAATTAACAACTGTATAAAATAATATTCGAATAATTTTACAGAGAAAAGAACAAAAATTGTTGATGATGACTAAGATGGTGGATAATTAAAGTTGGACTTGGTTGAGTTGTGGCTGTGGTGAGCTAATCGAGAAATTTAAATAATAAGTTGTGATATCGGTGACAAAGGATTATAAAAGAGTAGAAGCTACAAATGGGGTATCCTACATTACATCCTTATTATCTTTGCCGTATTTCTTTTGTGTTGTGGGGAGAGAGGGGAAGTGAAACTTACTTTATCAATATCCTTTTTTTTTCCTTTAATCTCTTTTAAAGTTTTTTTTTTTTTTTTTTTTTTTTTTTTATTTTTTTTTTTTTTTTTTTTTTAAGTTTTTTTTTTTTTTTTTTTTGTGTTTTTTTGTTTTTTTTTTTTTTTTATTTTTTCGATGTTTTTTTCAGATATCAATAGATATAAGAAATTCAAAGGGCCGTGAAGCGAAATGTTTTATTTTAAAGTGTAGGCCTACTTATTCATCTAAAATTAAGTAAAAAAAAATCTTCTGTCACTAATAGTCCGGTTGCAAATGACAAAAAACCACGAAAATCTTTTTTTTTTGTTCTGTTTATATTAACGACTAAAAAAACTTTAGAGTTTCAATTTGTGCTAAAATTTTTTTAATGATCTTACATAATCGTATCTGATTTTACACACTAACATAATCGTATGTTTCATTATTTGATTATAAAACTAATGATTTTATTGTGTTAGACTACTATTTTGCATTGAAAACGATTTAAAGGTTGATTTCATATATTTATAATGGGAAATTCAGAATAATAAAACTAACTGAGATTATCTGTATAAAAGGAGTAATATTTTATTATTATAAGATACAACAATTATTGTAAGTTTATTACAATATTTACACACCTGTATAGAAGGAGAAACGACATCAAAGTCGATTACTGTCGAATTTCCCTTTATTACGTGCGTATCGGCTGAGGGTCCAATGACAATTGATGTGCCTCAGCCGTAGCTGTTACAAGTACAGACAGTCGCAATTTAACACTCACGCAAAAGCCTTTAAAGAGAGGTATAAGTCTTTCTACATCACCACTCCTCCGAAAAAAAAAAAAAATACTACAGGCATTGACAACAATCTTCAGAAACTTGAAATGGTACCAGTTTTGAAATATGAAAGAGATTCGATTCGGATTTCTTATATCCTACATCTATTTGGTATATCGAATTTGATATTTTACTTAAAATTTTAAACGGACCTACTCATAATTCTTCCATTTTTCTTCTGTTTAATTTATTTCTATTTTCGACGTATACTAAATCTCCCTCGTTAAATTCGTGATGACATTTATTTTTATCAAATTGTTTTTTGGTATATTGTTGTGATTTAATGCTATTATTTAGAGCAGTTTTTCTATCATCTGCAAGTTCTCTTTGAGTTTTTGATTTTTGTAATTCACTAGGTAGGATTGTGATATTTGTACCTTCCAAGAGATATACTGGTGTAAAGCCAGTAATCGTGTGCTCTGTTTCATTGAATCTTTTTGTACACTCATTTGCTACAGTCGTCCATGCAAGTTTTTGTTCGGTTTCGTTTATTTTACATCGTATTTTATTCACTAGAGTTTGATTCAGACGCTCATTTAGCCCATAAGAGAATGGGGAATTAACTGCAGTAAAAACTATTTGTACTTTTTTTTCATGTAGAAAATCTTTAAAATCCTTGGAATTGATGCCAAGATATTGATCTGATGATATTATTTCAATGTTGTTGTCTTTTGTAACCTGGTTTATTAATTTCATAAAAGTATTTGCATTTTGTGTTTTTGACGTTAAAATGTACGCATATCTCGTAAAATAATCTACTAGTAAGTGTAAATATTTATTTGTGGAACGGGAGCCTCCAAATCCTCCGATATCTATGGACATTATTTCATATGGCTTCGTTGCCGGTCCCAATTAGGATAGGAGACCTATTTTACTTTGTCCTCTTGACTTTTTATTACATACTTCACACTTTTTACAGATGTACTGTAATTTTTTGTCATGTTTTTAATCACGAAAAATGGAGAAATTTTCCTAATCATTTGTTTTGTGCCAATTTAGCAATAGTACTCATGTACTCTTTTTATAAATTCTAAGCTTAATGTCTCTGATATTATAATTTTTTCTTTATTCTTTACTTTTTTGAAATAAACATTATACTTCAAAAACAACTTATTTTTTTCATTTGTATGTCTACACTTTTGTTTTGGTCTATTATAATATCTTCCCATTTTATTACATTAATAATTTTTAATTGTTCAAAATTATTTTCGTGTGGTTGTAACACTGGGCTTCTGCTTAAGCAATCAGCTTCTAGATTTTTCTTTCTTAGTGAATATTTAATTTCGAAATCGTACTGTGATAAGTAGTACAATAATTCTCTTAGTTTCTCATCTGTCTTAGCTTTTACATTCATATTTTCTGAAGGTTTTTGGTCTGAATAAACTATAAAATTACTCCCAATCAGCCAGTACTGCCAGTATTTTAATGCCTCTTTAACTGCTAAACACTCTAAAGAAATAGCTTTTTTTTTGGCATTCATTAAGTTTCTTTGAAAAGTACGACACTGGTTCTTCTTCTCCATTCGTTTGTTTTTGTTTTAATATAGCTCCTATACTTAGTAAACTCGCATCCGTGTAAATATATATAGGTAAGATTTGGTCAAATATTTCCAATATAAGCTGTGAGCATAATAATTCTTTCATCGTTGTGAATGATTCTTGACAATTCTTTGTCCAAACAAATTTTTCCCCTTTTCTTAACAAATTATGCAACGGGTCGAGTAATATTGCTGTCTTCGGGATGTATTTATTATAAAAATTTACTTTTCCTAAAAATTTCCTTACGTTTTTTTGTGTTTTTGGAATCGGAAAATTTTTTATTGCTGTTTAGTCGTCTCTCAACGTACTAATGGAGTTGTTTTTAATTTTTTGACCTAAGTATGTTACTGAATTTGATGCATATGTACATTTTAAAAATTTTAATTGTAACCCTTCGTTTTTTATTGCGTCTAATAATGTTGTTAAATGATTTATGTAATCTTCAAAGTTGTTTGAAAATATTATAATGTCATCTATATAATTTGCTACAAATTTATTTAAATGATATTTTCTTATTATATTACTCAGTATCCTTTGAAATATTGCCGGTGAAGTTTTTAAGCCCAAAGATAAACAGGTCCATTGAAAGTGTCCTTCTTGGGTCACGAATTCTGTTTTGTATTTATCTTTTATTCGTAGGGGAATAGACCAAAAGGCTGAGTTTATGTCCAAAGGTGAGAAGAATTTACAATTTCTTGTTTTAATCATCATATCTTCGATTAATGGAAAGGGTTGTGATTGTGGTACAACTATTTTATTAAGTTCTCGAAAGTCTACGCATAATCTAGATTTTTTTCCATCATCTTTCTTGTATGCTAAAGTTACTGGAGCAGCGAGAGTACTATAAGATTCCTCTATTAGGTTTTCTTTTAATAACATTGCAATTTGTTCTTCTATTTCTTTTCTATCCTCAGCTGTGCACCTATAAGGCCTTTTACTACAATATTTTTCTACTCACAAGTCAATATGAGCTTTGTATTCTTCAACTTTGCCTATATCATACTTGTTTTTTGCAAAAACTGATTTATATTCTTCTATTAATTCAGTAATTTTAGTTTTTCGAACGGTATGAAAAGTGTTTACTAATACTTCAAAATTTTTTGTATTTATGTTTTCATTAAAGTTTTTTTTTTATAGAATTATTAGAACTGTTGTTATTTTAATCATTTTATTGAATTTTTTTATTATGTGTGGAATCAATTTTTTGTGAAATTTCTAGATTTTCGTTTTAAATTAACCTAAATTTTTTTATAATATCCAGTTTAATTAAGAAATCTTATTTAAATTCTTTGTTTTCAGCTACGAATACATCCACATATTTTTCGATATCATAAATTCTTACTTTTACAGTTATTATTCCATTTGCTTTTGTCACACCATTAATCGTCATCAAATTCGCGTTCTTTGAACTGTTTTCTTTGTTATTATATTTTATTTTTATTAATTTTTAATTTATTAAAGACACATGCGATCCTGAGTCATAAATTCCAAATACATCTACAGTATCGTTTAATCGCAGTTTGACGTCGATTAATGGTGGAGTTACAAGATTTTTGGTTCAGTTTCATTTACTTCGAGTTCAAATTAAGCATTATTAATTAAGTTAATTTCATTCTTTCTTTCCTTTTCATTGTGCGAAGAGGTTTCTTTTAATTTAAACCAACATGCAGATTCGGGGTAAGAGCGAGTGCCTTTATTTTGTTTTTCGCAAATTTTGCACGGTAAAAACTTTTCTGGTTTTTTTTTATTGGTAAATATTCTTTTTTTTCCAAAAGCTTTACTTTTAACCAAGATCTCGTATTTATTGATTTCTTTATAAAGGTCCTCGGTTTCTTTTAACTTATCTCTATCGATTCCATTTAATACAAAAGTAGATAGACCAATAACGTACCTTCTCGATACTTGAACGCCAGTGTATAAGTTATTTGGCCCCATCCTTTGTTTACTAATGTATCACAGAATTTATTTCTCCATTGCTTCCAGGTGGCTCCGAACGTCAATTTTATCAGCATTGAACTATACCACTGTAAACAACATTTATCCAAAAATAATCTTAGTGTTTCTATCATTCTTTCTACTTCTTCAACCGTTAATCGTACACATTCCTTTTCAAACGTGTCGATCCACTGGTTTGCGTTTTGGTTTTTTGTTTGTAAACTTTTCCAATATAAACTTCTGCTAAACTTCCTCTGAGGTTTATTTTTCCTCAGTTACAGATTGGAGCGTTCAAGTCAGCTTATTTGAATCACTTTCACCAATATCAGAATTTTGTCGTTCCGTAATATCTTCTAAATAATATCCAGAAAATTGTAAATTTTCCGACTCATCGAGGTAGACATCTTTTATATCTTCTGTCAATTTTATCCATATTTTCCTTTTTGGTTTCTCTTTTTTAGTGAATTTTTTATTTGTTTAAAAGTCGTTGTATTTACGATGGTTGTGTGCAGGCTTGCCGACCGTACATCTTCAGGTGATATATAACTTTTTCCTTCCTCTATTGAAATTGAAGTGATGGCATAGATATTTGTTTTCACGTCTTCTGCAGCAACGATCGTAAACTCAAACAGTAGTTTTTCAATCTATTTTTTTTTTCTTTTTCTTCTTAAATGTCGTTTTATAATGGAAAATTTAGAATAATAAAACTAACTAAGTTTCTCTGTATAAAAGCAGTAATATTTTATCATTATAAAATACAACAATTATAGTAAGTTTATTACAATATATACACACCTGTATAAAAGGAGAAACGACATTTAAGTCAATTACTGTCGAATTTCCCTTTATTACGTGCGTATCGGCTGAGGGTCCAATGGCAATTGATGTGCCTCAGCCGTAGCTGTTACAAGTACAGACAGTCGCAATTTAACACATACGCAAAAGCCTTTAAAGAGAGGTATAAGTCTCTTTCCATATTTTATCTCTTAGTCTCATTACAATTAGACAATTGCCTTAATTTTATTTAATTGCTTTAATTTTTGTGAAAATTTTAGTGTCATAGAAGTTACTATGTGACTTATCGTCACAAAGATACCTTTTTTAAAAATAAAATACTGTTTATTTTTATCAAAATTAGATCATTGACCATTATGTTTGAAACACTACATTTTTTAAGGAGTAAGCTTGTAACTGGTTATGGCTCTTTGTATTGTTTCTACGACGAATCATACACAATTTTTTCCTGTTCTGTTATAAAAGTTTATTTCGATTTCCAGAACATTTTTAATTTTCTAATAAATCTTCTTCCCATCAACAGATTAACCGACTTATGTTAATTGTGGAATGAAAACCATGCACTTGCAAATCATGACTACGTTCTTATTCAACAAACGATAACTAATATATAATTGGCTGAGAAGTTCCAATCACGAGCAATAAAATATCATTAGCACTATTTTTTCCATGTATCATATTTAATATATATATATTAGCAGGGCTTCGGCCCCCTCCGCGCTCCGCGTGCCAACGCCCTTTTTTTGCCCAAAACATAGTAACATAATATCAACCGTATATTATTACATAAATTGTTTAATTATGAATTTCTGTATGCGTATGCTTTTTAATTATGGAAATTTGTTTAATAATGATTAAGTATTTAAATGAATAAATCTAATGTGCGTTCAATTTTCTGCGATATAACAATTCGATATTTTTATCATTCTTCTTTTAATTTACATTACATAGTTATACTTCAAGAAATTTACTTTATATAATTTAATCAATTTAAATTAAATGAAAGTTTTATATAGTAAATAAGGAAAATTCTTTTTTTCATTTTTAAATTTACTTTTATCCTAATATTTATATAATATATGTACAGTTTATTATACAGACTTAGTGTTTCAAAATTCGATCGTTTGTTAAATACTGATGGATTCTCTAAGCAATTTTTTTTCCATGTTTATATTATGGTTGAAAGCAAAAGAATAGTTTTTTTTTTAAATAATAACAAATCTCTTTAGATTCGATATTATAGTGGCCTATTAAATTATGTGATAAACAGTGCATTAAATAGCTTTGAAAATTAAAAAAAAAGAAAATAATACAAATCTTTTCAAATTACTAGCAACGTACATAGTTGGACCTAGGTATATACTGTAACATTATAAGAATACGATGGCAATTTTGAAAAAACATTGTTGACCAGATTTATCTATATCTGTAACATGTTATTCTCAAATAAAGGAGTTAAAAGAACTTTTAAAACATTTCCTAAACAAAACATCACCTAATGATACTCCAAATATTTCTGTAAGATTATTTTGAACAAAATAACATTATATTTAAGAAGACATTAGGCAAGTCGATATTTTTGAAAAAGTTTTAGATCGTGTGTATACTATTTAATTTCAAAAAAGGGGATTACCTCATTCTTTTATTTTAGTAACACTACAGCCTGATGATAAAATTATTAAATCTGAAGATAATAATAAATACATTTCTGCACAGATACCGCGAAATAATAGTCGGCGTTCAAAATAAGTAATGAAACACAAGCTTGACGAACCCGGTGATACAAATAGCCCTTGTGTTATGGAAAATGAAAAAAAAAGAAAGAACATTCCAAGACTTTTACGTAGAAAAATAATTTTCAACTAAACGGTTATCTGAAATATAAAAGAATAGATAACTAATTTAAAAATAATATGTGTGCACTGAAAAATAGTAATAAAAAATTCCCGTTAATAATTCGATGGTCGTTCCATAAAATCCATTATTGTTTTCAAAGTATAAATGTCACATTATTGTTGAATATCACGCATCCATGCTAAGTGTAAGATGTGTCTATGATTACATTTATAAATAAAGTTATAGAGCATAAATTAAAATATAAAAAAAAATTTAGAGAAAGAAGCTTAAAATAATATTTCGAAATATGTTGATGCTAGGTGTAGGTCCGATGAAAGCAGCACGGCGGTTACAAGAATTTGCCATTTGCGGTCGTAGTCATACGGTTCTAAATTTACCTGTTCATTTAGAAAATATGAAAAAACATATATTTGACGAAAATTCGACTGCCAAATCATTATAAAATTGGGAGACTTTACTAGCTGCAGGATTCAAATTCAACAATTAAGATACTTTTAGAAAAACTGGACAATATTCTTGTATATTACATTTTTATAGTAAAACAAAAACATGGTATAGACGGTATAAATAGAAAAAGACACAAATATCAAGGATATTTTCAATGAAGCTTTCAGTAACATGATGACATTTTAATTAAGAAAATTTCTATCCTGGATCTTACTTTCTAAAAATATAGATAAAGATACAATTTGGAATTTATATGAAGAAAATTTTACAGAATATTTTGATTCTGATAATAAAAACCGAGCTCTTACAGAATTAAACATAATTTTCTAATTGGAAGGGAAAGATTGTAAAAATTGTTGATTACCAGAGCCAAATACAATTTATACGAAAGATGTATAAGATAATTGAAAAAAAACGACCGTAAGTAATAAAATGTTTGATTCTAGTTATTTTCTTTTATGTAACGATCAAAAATTTTTTCTAAAAGATGTGAAGAAAGACATAAAATTTTCTTTATTGATGGTCCAGGAGGTTCAGGTAAAACATTTATATGTAAAACAATGATGCACTATTTTTATTCTAAGCAAATAAAATTTTATCAATGGCATAGACAGTTATAGCATCCGTATTACTTTAAAAAGGAATGATAAGCCATAAAACATTTTGATTACCATTAGATCTGAAAAATATAGAACGCTTATTTTTAAAATAAGATTCTGATAAAAAAAATTAGGAGAAATAGATTTATTAGTATAGGACAAAGCTTCAATAATTACTGAAAAAGCTTAAGAAATTGTTGATGGAACTTTACGTGGTATGTGATACGGAGAAATAAGTCGGTGATGGAATAATAGTTTCAGAAGGTGATGTCCGCTAATTTTTTCCAGTAATTAAAAACAGTACTAGAAGTCAAATTGTTTAACAAACAATACAATCGTCAGTTCTTTGGCCACTATCCCAAATTTTTTAATTACATGTAAACATGCGTTCTGTCAATGAAATATTTTCTGAATTACTTTTGGAAATAGGAAAAGGAAAAAAAAGATGCTTTGAAATTCCCAAAAAATGGAAAACCAAAGATTTTTGTTCCAATATTTTCAAAAATTTTATTAAGTGGTCAATAAATAGGGTAATTTTAACAATACACAATGAATACTTTTATTTTTAAATAGTAAGATATCAGAATAAATTTCAGGAGATACACATGTTGATCATAGTGTTGATAATGCTACGTAAAAATAAATAGATGAAACTGATGAAATTATTCATATAAACTTTCCTGTTAAAATTTTAAGTAGTATCAGAGCAGGTCTCTTACTCCATGAGTTAGATTTAACAGTTGGTGCGATAGTAATGTTGATAAGAAATTTACGAATAACCCATGGTTTATATAATGGAACACGTCTAAAAATTACAAAGTTATTTGAATACAATATAGAAGCAGAAATTATTATCGGAGAAAAAATTAGAGTAAAGTTTTTAACCCCAAAATATTTTCGAATTTAGGAAACACCTTTTTTCCGCCATTTATTTTACATAGAAAATATTCATATTGGTTTCGGAATTTTTAATGACGAAAATAAATTACAAGGTTAAAGTTTTGAAGAAGTTGGTTCATTTTTTAAAAAACCATTGTTCTTTCCTGGTCATTTGTACCTAGCTTTGTCGTGATGTAAGGATCCAAGTAACCAATTAATTTACATGGACTCAGAAAATATTTAAAAAATTAAGAATGCTGTCTGGGACTAAATATTTGAAATAGAGTTTATATACTGTATGTATTTGATTTAATAAATTTAAAATTTTGGAAAAGATAGAGATCAACGTTCCACACTGTTTTCTCATTTCTATATTCATGAACACTGTATTTTTATGTTCTTAGAAAAACGTATAAATCATTGAATGTATTATCCACATATTTAATTTACTATTTCAAATCAAGTTGTAAGAGTATCTTTTACCGTGTAACAGTCTGAATTCGAGGAGTTTCTTTAAATTAGGATAATTTGAAATGATTTCAATGAAGTAGCTTCTGTAACATTGTAATGTAAGAACATTTTATTTTAGGTATACAGTATTGTTGTTACATAGCTTCCGTCTTAAATCCTAAAAATCAGTTGTATTTCGTAAAAATGATACTTTATTTACAAATATGACATCAACAATCTTATTTATAATTTTCTCAACTTTACGCGAAAGGTACCACAAATTTAGAAACACATTGCGCTATGGGAGTACCTCTTGGGTGGTGTGGAATCCTGCTTAATGTGTGGAAGTATGTGGTGAAGTCGGGCAGGGAGCGTAATAAATATAGTACGGGACAAGTGGAGGAGTGTGGGGAAGCGCGGGGGAGTGCGGGCGAGCGTAAAGGAGCTTGGGGGAGCTGACCCATAATAAGTTTGGTTAAAAATCTCGTAAAAATGAGCAAATAGCTCCGTGATTGGGGAGAGAGCTGCGAGAAAGTCGCAGGGGAGCGTAAGGGGAGCGTTGGGAAGCGTGCGGGAGGAAACTGTCAGCCCCACACAATCTAACTACATAATATATCGACAGATATATTTCTACATATAATACGTATATATTTAATATTTATGTGTAGTAAGTGTAGAAGAAAGTGAGATGAATGTATAAAAAAATGTTTTAAAAAACTTACCAACCAATGTATTAAGTTATACTTTTTCGATAAAGAATATATGTAGATGCGGCTGATTCAGCTCATAGATATGTCGATGCGGCTGATTCCGCAGTAATGTATTCGGGGAGGATCTTAGCACTTATTTATAGAAAGTAGATATTTATTTGTACTTTTTGTGAAAATATATTTCAAAGAGTTTCAGCAAGAGTAGTTTTGATGCCATAACCAGTAAATTTGATAAGTCGAAACCCTCCGATTGCATTTAAGTAGTTATTTATCGCTCTAAATCTGAAAAAATTAGGCGACTTTTGCTCTAATTGTTTTTAAATTATAAAGTACCTATTATAGAGCAACCTTAAAATATCTTGTATTTGTAACCGTAGTTTATGAGTGGAACATTAAAACACTTATGGTATTATAGTATAGATCCTAAGCTTGCAGATGATACCTCGGAAAATATAGATGAAAATAAAAAAAATCACTAATAGACCGTGGAATATTGATCAATTGGTACTACAAGAAATTTAGTCGCAGATAATCATTTTTATTGTTTGAACGCAACGCACACGTATTGGATATTTTAAAATTATAATGCAAGTATTTAAGAAGAAATTGTATTTTATTATGTAATGATAATGATGTTATCATACACTGTGTAACTATAACCTATATATAGATAACATACAGTTAATATTTTATCATTTAAAACATTTTTTCTTTACTTTAACAAAAAACAAATTTAGAAATTGTACATAATATACATGATAGCAGTGAGTGTTTGTTAAAAAAAAAAAAGTATTAATAATGGTGCTTACACATAGCGAATAATCCACAGCGATGTATCGAAGCTGGTGTAGTTATATTCTGAATTATGATATTTGGTAATTAAGTGTTGCTTTAAAATACATTTTAATATTTAATTAATTTATTGAAATATCTTGCGTTTAATTTTGATAATAATCATCTAGTAGTACTGCTTACTTCTACATTGGGTGTAATTTAATGAAAATAAATGATCATTATATCTAAAATCAAATTAGTATCCATTATAATATTTTTAAAAAGAAAATATTTAATGTTAATGAAATGACTAAAGAATTATGTACTGAGTGAGTAAAGAATGATTTATTTATTCAGAAATTACTAAATCAATAAAATCAAAGAAATGTTTCTACATATAAATGTCAGTGAATATAGAGAAAATCTGCAACTAATATCAATTATATCAATGTTTGAAAAACTTATTAAAATTATTGTTGGATAGATCCTTAGGTTATGACAAAAATAATTCAACAAATGTATAAAAAAAGAGTAAATGAATATTTAATTTGAAAGTTGGAGACAAACTGCAATAAAGAAAAAAGTGATGAGTAGATACCTCACAGAGGTAGCTCTTGTTTAAGTCGGTGTATTATCGGATTTTATAAATGAGATCAGGCGTTTATTTTATTTCTCAAAATATTTCGTTTAGTCATTAAAAATTCAGTTTCGTTAAAAAATATCAAGTGGCAAAAAATTCGGAATAAATAATGTAGTAACGTTTATAGTAGACTAAATAAATGAGACATTGATAAAGTAATTTACATATATTATATATTTTTTGTATATAGTGTGAATCATAAATTTTTTTAGATGTCTTCCTTTCAATTGGTATCAAAGAGAAATTTCTGTATAACTATAGTGGGAAAGCCAGATACTTATAAACTATGTAAGTACACACTTTTCGGTTGTATTGTCCGATTGTTGTAGTAATCATGATTATACTATGTACGTTATCCCGAAACACAATATACTACTCTGCTAAGATTCTAAATAACTAAAAAAATAATTTATTAATAAACAGTTTTAGCGGGCAATCTTATTTCATGGTTAGGTATTAGGTGTTTGTTCTTTGTTTTATTTCGATTCCGTATTTAGCTAAATTTTTCAAGTATTTTAGTATGTGTTTTATCCACATTATAACTGACGTAAACGTTCTTTTTTTCCCTTACACGGGCCAACTTAATTATTTTCGACATATTAGTAAATCATTGTATTAACACAAATTTTTTTTTTTGCACGAATATACAGATTAATTGTCATGAAATCTTATTCTTTTCGTACGTTGTCAGAAGCATGTACTATCCAGCCAAGCTCGACTATTTACGTTATAATTTAAAGTATAATACACCTTGTCAGTAAGTATAATACACAGAATTATACTGCTAATGATATTTGGTATTAAAAGATAATGTATGTCATTAGGAGATCTTAGCCTATAACTCTTAAGATATAGTTCGCTAGATTTAGGCACGATTACGGTTTGCAAACGTCTGTTTCTTTTCGCACCATCTGCATAAATCGGTAGGTCTGCCTCATTACTGTAAGAATTGTTATTGTCGCATGTACTTTATTCTGAAATCGAATAAAATATTTCGCTTATGCTTCTAATTAGTAAATAAATGGTCTATCAATAAACATTATAAGCGTGCGATTATATTTGGTTATTTGGTTGCAGGTACTTTAGATGTATCATATTTTTATTTCGCGTTGACCTACGGCGTACGGTTCTGCCGTTGTCATTTTCATAAATCATGTCTTTAACGGCTTGTTTTATTACTCTGCATCTGTCTATTTATCAAATAAGTTTTAAAGAAAAAGAAAAAATTTTAAGTGGATGCAAAGGATCGACTTCGGCTGCATCCTGTTGTTTTCGGAAATGTTCGACGACGTTACACTGAGAGAAAAGTTTAGTCGGGTCTACTGAAATGTTCCGTAGCCTTTACTATCTAAGTTTAGTAAAATGGCATAAGTTATGTTGACGAACCCCGTGTTGTAGTTTTAACTACACTGAGAATGTGGTTAGTAGTGTCTACCAACGTATTCTATTGCTATCCGAAGTAGCTATACAACATATGGTTACGTTTGCATACAAAACATAAATACGCGAAAACAACAACTTTTAAAGTTGAATTATTGAAAGTAAGTTGGAGAAATTTGAAGGTTGGAAAGCACTAAATTTCAAATTTATCAGAAAAAGAAGAGAAATTCCAAGATGACAAGACGTTCTTTACAAAGCTAGTCATATTGTTGATTAAGAATTATCAATCACTTCTAAAACACTGGAGTACTTGATAAACGAAATAAAGAAAACCAAACGTTTGATGCGTTGTAGTAAACCTACGTAAAAGTCTTTTCGTAGTTATTACGGAACTCGGAGAGTTATGATGACTAAACTTTAATCTCAGTGTAGAGGGCTTTTGTGAGGTGGTTTGTCTGTAATCGCAATTATTCGTCTGTTTTCGGCAGAGTTCGGCGATATAGTGTCATATGGGTGACCTCAGCTATCTTCGTCTATAAAAATAAGCAATAGGTCAGAATTTCTAAGTTTTTAAGGGGGGAGGTCAACAGATTCTGAATATTTTCTAAGTTTTTGAGGGTGGTCGACATATCCTGAATAATTTCTAAGTTTTTGAGGGGTGTTAATATATCCTGAACAATTTCTATGGTCTCGAGGAGAAGGAGGAGGGGGGGCGGTGAGGGAGATGAGGGGGGGGGGGGGCAAAAACAGATGACAATCACATAATAAATGTAAAAATTTAGCGAATTTTCCTGTGATTTGAAGGGTGGCTGAGGGGTGGGTTGAGGGGGGTTAGAAGATTTTCAGTCCCTACGCCTATGTATACATAGTAAGATAAAAAATATATATATATATATATACAAATGTATCATTATGAAATTCTAATTGAGACGCTCAAAGAAAAGATTACTATCATTGTCGTCATTACATTTCTATAGGGCTCATTTTATTCGTAGCTATAGTTATCTTTTGTAATTGGAAAAGATTACTGATGCTATTGTATATTTCTCATCATAGATACATAGATAAACTATTTTCTGAATCATGTTCACTGTTCATCCCGATATAATAAATAAAATTTTATTAACCATCTATTGCATGACTTTAAAATAGATCTATGTAGAAGTTGACTCATAATTATTGAACTGTTCGATAATTGTAAGAAATCAGATAACACTTTCTGGGATTTCTTGTTGATAATTATCTCCTAAAAGCGACCATAAAAAAATAGTGACTCCAAATTTTGGCCTGCTAATGTGGTAAAACTGACAATAGATTCATGATGAGCGACCCGAAGAACTATAATAATGATATACAGGAGTGACTGTTTTAGAGAAACAAAAATTTTTGATCTCAAAACCAACAATACTTTATTTTGTCTTGTGAATTTGGTCAAACTGACATAAGATGAGTAGTTAGCAACCTAGGAATCCATAAACTTGCTATACAGAATTATTTATTATGATGAAATAAGAATTGTTTATCCCAAAACAAGTAAGACTAAACTTTTGCTTACGAATTTGACAACACGGACCATGGATTCGTAATCAGAGACCCTCAAAATCATAAAAATTCATCATATAATCAAAGATTTTTAAAAACTACGATTTTGCATCCCAAAACAAGCGATATGGAATTTTAGCTTACATATTCGGCTCAATCGACCTTGGATTCATAATCAGCGAACCAAAAACGACTTAAAAGAGACTTAACTTTGATGAAAGAATTTTTTATACTTTAATGATAAAAAAAAATCATTTTTCTTACAGTTTTCTGACTTTGACCACCATTGCAAAATTCCCGTAAAATTTGTTTTTTAAATATCGTAACTTGATAAGTTGGGAAATTGCGTGAAAAACATCTTCAACTTTGTTGCGTGGCATTTGATGCAAATCTGCGTTAAAAGAACATTTTTGTCAAAAAAATTATTTTGCCCCCTGCGCATCGTTTCTTCTCGCGCTACTTCGTCTTTTCTTCTCGTACTTCTTTTTCCGGCCTTAAGGTGTTGGTCTTCATCCTCCCTGACCTTATAGACAGTGTCACCTTGACTTTATCTGGCTTCTTGTTTGGTCTGCTTTAAACAGCCTGCTAACGCGTTGTGGATGCTATCACCTCCCAACTTTCTTGATGCCTCTGATTTCCCCTCCATTTTTGCTAGCGATCGTTGAACTGTCCTTTTACTATCAGAGATATCATACTATCCCGCTTTTTTCAAATACTTTTGTATGCTTTGAGCCTCTAAGTTGCTTTGTTCTAGGCCTCCCTACTTTTGGTTTGGTCTGCCGTTGTTCATCTACTTCTCGTTTTTTCCGTGCTGAATTTTTGCACGTACTGCGCATTTTTCGGGATTGTATGTTTCTGATTGTCATTTTAAACTTAGGCAAGATGTTTTTTTATGAAATTTATTTCAGTCATGATAGTTCCTGAGATAACATTCATGTTGAGATACAACAAATTTAAGAGTATAATAACGGCAGTGAGGAAACTGTGGGGAGTGGGGGGTGGCAATCCAAGGTTTGTGTCAAATCCTTGAAACATTATACACATTTGTTACTCACAGTTCGAATAACACTTCGTTATATACTTAACATAAATTATGAACAAGAAATTTATTGTATACAATTTTACTCGTAAATCATCGATTCTAGAACATTGACTTTTTATATAAAGGGAATATTTTTTCAAGAATAATTGGGTCCTTTACTTTAACTACTTTATTATTATATTTCAGTTTATGAAATAAAAACATTTTCAAGTGTTGTAGCAAATAAACGGTTTTAGATAAAAGTCAAAAAAATTAGTAACGGTACTTTCCAAACCTATAATTTATTAAGAGCTATGTTAACGATATGTAGGAGTTACCTTAAAGTCCTATATATTTTTTTTCCAGAATTCGAGTTTCTTCGATGTATGTCTGTATGTATGTATATCAAGAATGATATATTGCTAACTATTTTTTGACTTTTTTCCGACATCTGATCAGGCTGAAATTTGGCACACCCCTCATAGTTGGATAGAGTTATCATATGCGTATATAAAACCGACGAAATGCGTCTTATTTTTTTGTATCAAAATTCCTCAAAAATGGCCAAAAAATGCAAAAATCTGTTTTTTTCCATGAACCAATAAGCGGCGTTCCTGACAAAGAGACATGTTTAGTATGAAAATGTACATGGGACAGACCAATCAAGTGAGTTTTTGCAAGCCCTGATATTTCAGGAATTTTTGAGTAAATTGCATCAAAACCGCGGTTTTTGGACATTTTTTTTAAACTTTGTAACGTGCGTTCCATTAAATATAAATAGTTGAAACAATCTCATTATGCAAGTGTTGTAACCTCAAATAAACGCACTAAATTTTAGGATAATCTGTTGTCTATTTTTGCAAACCTCTGCAAAGAGTAAAAAAAAGGTCCTTCTGTTAAATGGCCAAAAGAGAAGGTTCGTGCCAACATAGACTAATTATTGAAATTTGAATCTGTTCTTCGAGAGTTGCTCTACAATATTCTCAAATATCGTTTTATTTGACTACGTTAAGGTAGTAGGTTATTTGATTTCAAAAAACTGCACTTTCCCTCATCGACCGGCGCGGCGCACAGGGGCTGATTTTTCTATTTCTTTGTGCTAGATCGTAAATCTTGAAATAGAATGGAAATATCAATCCATTTTTTTTATCGTACGGATCAAATGATTAGGCATTCAGAAAAACTTTGGCTAATCGTGTGTCATTATTAATAACAATTATAATTTTGCATAAATCATCAAAAAGTTATGTTTGAAGGACAAAAGTTGCTTAATAACGTAGAGTTTTGGCATGATCATCTTAAAATGTCAGATTTGAAAAATTTTAAACGGCTAATCTACTATGGCAGACGAAAAAAATTTCCTACGCTTATACTTCTATAAAAAATTCGATCTAATAGGTGGCTGATAACAAATCAAAGGACATTTTGGACTGGTCTAAAATGTCATTTACAATATGATAGAATACAATGATTTCTACAAAATTTGTTAAGAAATTTATTATGAGGGTTTTGTAAAAATCCGATAAAGAATCATATGTTATACAAAATGAAGTTATATCATATCAGCTCATCGGATTAAGTATCATATAGAAATTTTAGAAATCACACGTATAACATGTTAAATAGGTAGCAATAGAGATGTAATGATTTTTATCATACTTATTGTGAATCACAGGTCAAGTAAGTGATACGTTCAACTATTTGATCTGACAAATTAAATTTTAGTTTCAGCAATCAATTTTTATCATCTCCATACCAAAGCTAATAATGTATATTTTTAGGCATTTTTATTTAAAGGTGAACCATGTCATAAGCACAATTATTGAAGTCACGATCAAAAAAATTTTCATTGTTACAGTCAAAGAAACAAATTGTATGAATTATCATTTTAAAATGTGCAAATTTTTATTTATACATATTCTCGAAATCAACAATTAACTGTAGAACTATCGTTACCAGTAACTTTAAAGTTTAAGTGCTTCTGTTTTTTATTTCTAAGATTAATTTACTTGCGCACCTATAATCACCTAAAACGTGCGAAATTTTAGAAATACAATTACGTTGATTGCAAGATATATGAAAGCATAACCCAATACCTTATAAATTCTTAAGTTATACAAACAAAAAGACAAAACGTAAGAACTAGCAGCTAAAATAGTTGATAAACTATTGAATATCTGTATTAAAGCATTAAAAATTAAATAAATAATTTGTGTACAAACTATGGAATACCACGTGTTGTTGTAAATCTGATTACAAGTAATTTTCAACGGAAATCGCACAGAAGCACAAAGCTACCCACTGAAGTTAGCAGCAGAAGTATGTGATACCATTTAAATAATTTTTTCATTTTTTTAATTAATCTGAGAACTATAAAAACTGCATCAAGATTGAAATTTGCGTCTCGCAGTATGCAAGGATACGCAAAATATTATTATAGTTTCGAATAAGGTTACATAATTGTTAAAGCTTATTTTAAGATGTGTTGCCAATATTGCTTTTGTAATCATCATTATTGTAGTAGTCGCAGATGTTCCTGAAAACAAAGTAAAAGTAAATTTTGTATGTACTTAGTCATTGGAAGCAACATAATTAAATAATAACTAACTACTAACTAATGCATTTGCTCAATTACAAATATGGCAAAAATAGCTATTTAAAATGTATGAAATAGGAAGATTCGTTTTCGTAACTCTATTCGTTGAGAATTTAACTGAAGGATTAAATATAGTTATGTTTTTCTCAGTGTCTGATATCGAATATACTAAAAATTACTCTGTTTTAATCTTCTCATACACATCAATAAAATATACTAACTATTTTCTGGACTTGATATTATTTTCATCACGCTAAGCTTGTCTCTATTTTTATTCACTCATTGTTTTTTTTTTTTTTTGTTCGATTGCTATTGCTAAGGAAACTAGTGATTATGGAGATTAAATATAAATAAATGAACAACAATTAATTTATTACAAGCACATGTAACACCAAAAATTAATTTCGTATTTAATGAATCAAAATTAATAAAATGTATACTGTATTTATTGATTGTAAGTTAACGGACTTTTTCTGGATACAAAATATTTGGAGACTATACATGTGTGGAAAGATTTCTTTTATCAATTTTATTTAGTGTTGGTTTAAATTAAAACGAAAAACTCTTCATAAGATACAACATCGCTTAATAAATAATTCATGTACATTTACTTTTGTTTTATAATACATTTTTGTGAATAAATCTTTGTAGAAAAAGTTACGATACATTTGTGTAATACATTTTTGTTACTTTACCGTACTGGATTTATTAACAAAACCTGAAAAGACATTCTGTCCGCTTAGCATTACTTATCACGAACGTATATTTGATCAACCATATTAGTTCTGACAATATAAACGTCTTCCATCCAATATTTTAGTCGTTTCTAGATTCCTAAATTATTATTATATTCAATTTTTTCATATACTGCAATAATATTTTTGTCCATCATATCTGTCATTCCAATTATTTTAAAATACTTTTATTTAAAATTTGGTTTCATAGTTAGCTTATAACAAACCAAAGGTTAAGTGCAATAACAAGTTTTTATCAGCCGTATGAGATCAGTCGTATTGAATTTTTTAATTCTGACCTTTGACTCTTAAGCAACGACCTAAACATACATTATTCGAATTTTTTAATTAATTATAAGATAAAAGAACTTTGTTATTTGCCATGTTTTATCATCCAGTTTTGATTTTTCGAAACGAACCTTAGATTTGTAATCAGAGACTCAAATACCAATTAGATTAAATTTTTTAATAAATTATAAGCGAGAAAAAACTTTTTGTCTACCATGCTGCATCAGCCATTTTTAAGTAAGCGAAACTGACTCTTGCCTTTCAGACATGATTAATTTATAGTTGATGCTCAATGATGATTGTTTACATCAATAAAAAACGATTGGCTATAGTATTTCTGTACGTCCAATTATCTGATCCGTACAATAAAAAAAAATTTAGATCGATAGTTCTATTCTGCCTCTAGATTATCAATTTGGAACGAGAAATAAGCAAAGTATGCAACTGTGCAGAGCACTGCACTAAGTACGGCAATAAAATCGTTACGGAATCCTACCCCACAAATTTTGAGAGAATAGTAGATAAGGTCAATTGTTCCGAGGGCTGAGCATGATTTCGTATATAACTAGAGGACTAAAGAAGAACCAAGGCTCTTTAAGGTAACATTTGCCGTGGATTCAGAATTATTAGGTTAAAAGAGTCCCCTAAATATACGATTTGTTCAAAACGCAATTGATTTAACTATTATGAAAATACTGTTTATTTTATTTTAGAACAATTTTTTTACGATAAAATAACCTATCTTAAATAGAAGAGGTCCCTTCGGATTTCTCTACAAAATACTTTTAAAGAATCTTTAAATTTTACTTAATCCCGCAGTCAGGCAATTTTTACGCGATTGCCAAGACTACACACCGACAGATTTACCTTTTTCAAAATAACGTTTTTTGGACGTCGTATTGGTCGCCAGTATCGTGCCCAAAGTCCAGTTGTAGCTACTTATTATTGTCATTCACAATTTTAGGCAAATAAATCTAATTATTGAATTTTTCTTAATTCCTAGTCATCTTTTAGAATATCAACCTGATAAAATATTAGACCGTTTCAAAGCATTAATTTGTCTTGCAAATTAGTTCGAAAAATGCCCAGAATCATATGCATCCTAGAATTTTGGGAAACGTAAATTAAAATGGCATTATTCTGACAATGTTGCGACAATAAACTTGCAATATCATGACAGCATCCAGACAATATTATTGTATTGATTGTTATCGCGCAATAAAGAAAAGAATAAGTAATATCGGTGTAAAATAATTATGTTGCTATACAGACACAATATTACAGAAGTATTACAATGCATCTTTTAAAATGCGTTATGGCTACAACAACTAAAAAATACTACATTGTATGATATTGCGGGGTAATATAATTTCATCTTTGCGAGAACAAACTAACGAAATGCTATTTTTTTGCAATATAGTAGAAACACTTAAGTAATGTAATAGCAATAATAGAATACGTACTTGCTAACGATAACATTATTGCAAAAGTGCAATAATATTGCATATTAACATCGGAGTACAATATTTAGGCAGTATTAAGCCTATATTATAAAATTTACAGTAGTAACGCAATATCGTAGCAAGGCATTAGCAATACTTACGGTAAATAGTTATTTTGCAATATTGTAACAATATTAAAGAAATATTTAAATTGTATGGTTGCAATAAAACATTTTCACAATATCACAGTAATATCACATGATATGAGCATGCAAATCAGTATAACTGCAACATTCCAAAAACAAATGGATAAAATCAGTTTTTGCGCAATATTGAAGCAACACATCAGCATGTACTGGAACATGCACAATAAAAATATTGTCGAGTTCTAATAAATTATAGCAATATTGTGGCCACATTTAATGTAATTTGTAATCAATAGAAGTTTTTTGCATTCTCTTTCACAATCGAGCAATAGCTAAGTAGTAAAGGTACATGTTTTTTACGCCGAAGTTGGAGGTTTAAATCACACCCATGACAGTCTTCTTATATTTCCTAAGTATTTTTAGGTTTTTTTCAAAATCAAAATGAATAGTTAAAACATAAATATAATTCAAAAATACATAAATCATGTTAATGATTCGTACAATAGATACAATATCAAAACTATGATGTATTTCGAACGGCAATAAGATTTGAAAACTAATAAAAATCGTCTTAGTGACTCAACGAGTGATTGGTTGTTGCGATAAAGGTGAATAAATATTGCATAAGTCTTTATAAAAGTTTTCTATTGTACAGAAAATATTATACATAATGGTAAGTGGGTCTATGGTCGGTTAGGTGTACGCAAAATAAGTACACAGTAAGGACTATTGAATTTTTTTTTATTATTACTCAAGCCCGAGGGAAGATCCAAGGGTAGTACGGTAACTTAAAGGTATGTCCGACCGTCTTGCAAGTCCCAAATATTCACCTTCTCCTCTACTCTATGACCCTACTTAAGAGTTCCGCTTCTCCTCTCTCTCGGTCATAGGTCCCTTTCTAGGGTGGTGCGGTGCATACGTATTGGTATGCTATGTATACCGTACGCCACACGTTCGGGGCTGCGACGACTGACGTCGTCCTCGACGGTGATTTTCTCGTATGTTGGGGTAGGCGTTTGAGTAATGTTTGTGTTCTGTTCATGTTGTACGCTCTTTTCCTTTGATAGAGCAAAGAGGTAATCTTTTTTTGCTGATCCTTGTTTCTTCTAAGGTCAAGATGTGCTGTGTTCTTAGTGTATACATTTTGTTCTTGTTCATATACGCGCTATTTCCTTTTTTATAACATTGGTGCGAGATTGCAAAATTATATAATGTAGTAAGGTTACATTAGAATTTTTCTGTACATTTTTTTTCCTTAAATATAAATTTTTTTATTGCATTTTCCTATATTGTTGGTTTGGTATCATATTCGCCGCGTTACTTTACATATTAGGTATTTCATATGAAAATTGATCATGATATATTGCATTAGACATATTTTTCTCATATTTATATGCTTAATCTTAAGTGGAAAATAGCTATTAATTGGTTAATAGTATATGTAGAATAATAATTTGAAAATGTAAGTAAACATTAAAGAATTAGATATCTTGAGAATCGTGTAGCAGTACATCTGCCCTTTTTCAAATTATGTATGTATTAAAGTATGCACGGTAGATGTATGCATTAAGTTATGCAAGGTATACAAATTAAAATTATTGTCAAGGATGTCTGTGGCTAAGGTCTTACTGCGTCCGATCCATATGTCTAGGCTTTTTTTGTTAGTATTTTTAAGCAATTATAGGTTTTATTTTAGTATGCTCGTTATTCTATTATTATCTTCAGTAATATTGCTGTACTCATCCTTATTGTTATTTTAGCCGAGGATGTCAATTTAAGGTTATACTGCTTTTAAAATTTTAGCTGCTCGATCATGGTTTGTTGTTGTCGAGTTGTTGGCTTTTTTTCAATGGCCATGTACTTCTTAGTTTGTTTGCTAGCCTGTTGTATAGGTGTTGGCTGTCCCCGCATCTGGATGACAATAGGACTTAGCGCGATGCTAGTGTCAGTCGTTATTTCGTGGGGGGTTTGGCTATTTCCACGCCAACCATAACCTGTAAACAATCTATCACAGATTAAGAGGGGCCCCCCTTTCAAAAAGGCACTTCCATATTTGCTTGTAAGGAGAACTAGAAGGCGCGTAAAGTTGATACAGTATTCTGCACTCGGTATGCTGGTTTTGTGACAATATGCTGCTTTCTTTAATCAATCTCTTTTCTACATAATTTTATTCAGCATTTCTTTTTACATATAATATTGATTAACTCAACTTATCTCAATCTGATTATGCTATGCCATTATTATTGTTATAATTACTCGTACATGCTATGAGACCATTAAAATAGTTTGTTTTAGTGGACGTTAGTTGTTGTGTTGATTGCGTAAGTAATAATTTTATATTTTATTTGCTGATGTCTATGTACGACACTTATCATTATTCTGAAGCTATTTTTTAAAAGAGAAGATAATAAATTTGTATGAGTCTGCGTGGGTTTTAGAAGATGTTTTTTTTTGAGGTGGTAGGTAAAATATATTTTTTTTTATGTCTGACGTTAGAAGTTTGATATTATTTTACGAAAATCTGTGTTCGACTCTTTTCTTGTGCGGACGAATGCTTTTGTCTCAAGGTATTTTGGGTGTATTATCGATACTCCCATCATCGTTTGACGAGTTATTGACAGTTTTCCTCTTTTTATCACTGCAAATTTTTCTTGCCATGACGACTTCGTCGGTCGATGACGATAAATACTGCTAGCATCATTTTTGGCTTTGTGTCGATTTATGGTTTCTGTGGGCCTTTTGTGATTTTACACAGGCGCATCTGTTCAGGACGTTTAATCTGCTATTATTAGACTAACTATCACTTCATTCACAAGTTATTTTTTCATATATTTGTATGCATTTACGTTTGATGTGTATGTATCGGTTTTTTACGCACTTTTTTTGTTTTTAGTCCCGTTTACACTTCTGATTTTTTATTTCGTTCAGAACTTCCAGTGACTGTTTCCTGATAAGAAATATTTAATTTGGTTCCGAAAAATTCACTTCTAATCATTTTCTTTTTTTAATGAGCGAAAAGATTGTTGGTTTTCTAGGTTAAACGATGATTAACCTAATTTTTTCTGGTGATTTTATTTTGATGTGGGTGAAGGTAGCTTAAGTAACTAGAATTATTTGTCAGCAAGGTGAGTAAGGGACTAAACTAGGTGCCTGGTTTTTACAAATAATGTATATGTGCCAACATCGTAAATAACAATGTAACAACTGTTAATCAAAGTAATTATTAATCTTTAGAAAGCATATTTATTGCGTTATTAACATCCTCTAAAATCTACTACTTACATTTGTATCAAGTAAGGATTAACACAAATCTAAGATGGATTTTTAGTCTTTAACATAATCATTTTCTTTTCTTCATATGTTATTTTTTTGAAACAACTTTTTTTTTATAATCGGTATCTTTTGATTAATATTTTTTTTCATTGCGATAATATCCCTATTTTTTTTGCAGTTTATAATTTTGTTTTTTGACATATCTTTTTTTTATTAAATGCTATAAATCTTTGCTATCATTATATATAAGAGATTATCGCGTAAACAAGAAAATGATTTAAGGGTTGCCAAATATAAAATCATTGATCGTTTAATAATTTAATTGTCCCAGATGTTTGGTGTACAGTAATTGTGCTGTATATAGAAATTTCATAAACTTTCTCTTCTTCCTTTTATTTTCGCGATGCAACTGAATGAGAATGAAATTAATTATGAATTTTTAACCATTATTGTTACAGATTTGTTATTATTTTCTACGTATTGTAACTTTTTTATTTTTATTTTATTCCCTTATTATTAATTGTGTATATTAAATATCAATTATACTTAATATTTTCGTATTTTTGGCGCGTCAAGGGGCCACAAAAAAAACAAAAATAATTTTAATGGTCGTTTTTGGATTTTTTTCTCTCTTTATTTTAGATGATTTAGTTAAAGCAATTTTTTTTTTTGTAGAGGCGCTTGAAGCATGGAGGTTTTCTTCATTTTATGTACATGAGTAACTCAATTTTTTCCGCATCTCTGTTGCTTAACGTTATAAGTAATATGATGGATTCCCATGATCTCGTAGGGTCCCTTATATTGTGCGTTATATTTGCCTTTCGACGGTCCTTTGAGGACGAACACAGCCATTTCTTCTATGAAGAACTTAGTGTTGTATTCTCTGTCGTCATAGTATTTTAAACAAAATGACGCTTGTACCTGTCCAATGGCAGCTATAGTTCGCCTTTGCGTTAAAGACTTCTCAATTCGTTCGAAATACTTGTCATACGTTTGATTATCTTCTTAATGCTTAAAGTTTAATGGTATGCGAGCTTTCTTTCCGAGACCTAGTTAGTACATCGTCTATCCTGTACTCTTATGTTTCAAGGTATTGTATGCAAGCATAATAATAAGTCGTAAGAAGTTGTCTTATTTTTCGACTTGATAGAGATATTTCTTTATATATTCTGCTGTGTCATGATGCATGTGCTCTATAACGACATTACTTTGGGAGTAATAGGTGTTGCTCCCTGTTTTGTCAATTTCAAATAATCTTGCGAATTCTTCCATGGTTTTGTTCATGAAACGGGTACTGTGATCCGATAACAATTTCTCTGGTGTGCCGAAATATGCTATGAATTTGTCAGTTAGCATTTTTACTGTTTCATTGGCTGTTGCTATCTGTACTAGAGTGAAAACTATATATTTTGTTAATCAGCCTTGAATTGACAGTATAACAGTACTTCCGTAGTCTAAGGGTTTATCTACAGGTCCGTAGAAATCAATAGATATTTTTTCGAAGAGCCTACTCGGAGTATCTGTAATTAATATCGCTTGTTTTGTTCTTACCGGAAGAAGTTTCTTCGTGTAACAAGATTCACAGCCAAAAACAAATATCCTTACGTCTGGCTGCATGATTATCCAATAAAAATCTTGTGCGATCCTATTGTAAGTTTTGTTTATGCCTTACGGTCTTCTTTCATGACCTTATATCACTCATCGGTTGGCGGTACAACAAGTGTATTTGTGTGTAGTACAGCTACAACTGTGAGATCTTCAAAAATTTCGTTAATTTGCTCTACTAAATATTGCCACTGATTTTTGTTTCAAATCACTAGGTCTCTTACTATTTCTATAGTTTTATTTTATTCGCCAATACTAGTGCTTTCAGAGACCCTAAACATGTTTAAATGTCAGATTTCCACGCAGAGTCGTCAAAGTGTTTTTTATATGCATATGTATCACGTGAACTTTTCTAACTTTTGATAACATTATGTTTTTAATCTCTTTAGTTTCATTGTTCAAAACGAATAGGTTTATATAGCCATGTCAAAGAGTACGTCAATGCTCTCGGTATCAGGGATGCTATCCGTTATTGAGCAAAAAGTTAAATTTTCCGAATGTCTGAATGAGTAATCTGCAACTTTTGTTACATTTTAAAGTGGAGGTTAGTCCCTATCTTTCTTTGGTGTCTATCGTGGTAGTTTCTGAGAAAGCCTTGTTCTGCATACTCTGTATTTGGCAAGAGCGCTTAAACTTAATATGTCGTTTCTGATGTCACATTCTGCTTCGCTTCCCGATTCTATAGGATCCCTATTCATGTCGTTTCCTCGCTCTCTGTCACTCTCTGGTGATAAACTGGACGAGCCCTGTGAGTTGTGTGCCGATAATGGCTTCAGTGGTGGTGGAGATCCAGGAGCAGGCAATCTGCGTTCCCTATGTGTTTTCTTCCTAATGTTGCTTCTTTAGCTATCTTTATTATCCTTCTCTGCCTCGTCGATTTTCTCAGTATCTGAGTTTTATCCTAACTCTTTTATCTTGACGTGCTATTGTGGCTCCGTTTCTGAGCTTCTGCTGTAGTAAGGCCTCTTTCGTTTAATATGGTTTTCTTTCATTAGAGCTTTATCGTGTTGATTATCTAAATATATATGCATAAATTTTCTGCTCTTATTTCCTATAAAATGCTGATAAACAATCTCATCCAAAGTCGCTTAAAAATAAATGCATATATTTTTATTATACTTTAAGGCATGTGTAAAAGTGCATTCTCCATCAACGAAGGCGTTATCGCTTCGGAGGATGTTTCATGTCTTTCCCGAGTTGCTATTTTCTTGTATCTATTGCAATTTACGAAGGGTACTTTTGATTTTTGTCGTTGAGAATGTTGAGCCATCAAAAAGGATTAGACAATAAAAAAGACCACTTCTATCGTGAGGGACATCTGTTAGCAAAATTTTTTTGTGTGGCTCCACGCAGTAAGGTTTGCATTTTTGAGTCTCGAAATCTCTCTTATTACATTTATTCTGCAGTAGGTCTTTTCCTATTTGTTTAAGATTATCTATTGTCTCTGTTTTCTCTTTGTGCGGTATTATCTTCATCAGCATTTGGGTTAACTTTGCTACCTAACTCGATCTCTTTATTTGACTTATGTAGGTCATTGACTGTATTCTCTTATTGTTTGTTTTATTGCCGGTCTGTGGTACTATACAATTCTTTCGCAATAATTCAAACTGTTACTTTTCTCTTAAAATCTTAGCATTTTATATCCAGCCGAACCAATATTTTAAATTTATTGATTGAGTTATCGAGCATTGCGTCAGTTTTTTCATTCAGCCCCAGGCCTTGAATTAAGCGTTCCCGTATCTGTACGCATTGTGATACATAGTGTGCGTCCTTCCTCTCCATATATGTTTTTGTAGCTAACAGTTTGCTTCATGCGCGTTAACTCGTCTGTAATTATCTATCTCGCGTATATGATATTATCTCTTCAAGTTCTGCTTCTCCGTTGACCTCGCTCGGTTTGCTCACCCCTAAACATATTTCCTCTCGAGATCAGCGTTTTTTTTCTAATATTCGCGAGGGTGATCTTCGCTTATTTTTGCTTGACTTATTATTGTGCCTATCGCGTAGTCTGATGCATCCGTTGTAACTATAAATGACTTATTTATGACCAAAGCTTATGTACGAGCTTGCTGCACAGAGTGTTAACGATAGTGTCAAATGCTTCATGGTAACGTTCTTGCTACTTAAATTTTGTGCTATTTTGTTAAAGTTTCAAAATTGTTTGTGCTATTTTTGCTTGATTTTTTATAAAACGACGAAGATTCCGCGTAAGTCTGAAAATTGTTTAATTTTCTTTGTGTCCGTAGGTATTAAATAATTTTTTACGGACATAGTTAATTTAAAATTTGTTTTTATTTGTCCGTTGCCGATTATGTGACCTCATTTTTTTTCTTCTATTCTGTGAGACTTACATTTTTTTGGTTTCACTGTTATATTGGTATCTTCTTAAAGTTTAACTTATCTTTTCAATCATCTTATGTGTTCTTCTAATATTGCTGCAAACAGTATTATGTGTATACTTCTATCTTATGTCCTTCTTGGCCTGCTAGTGCTAGTATTATTGCACGTACGAATGTATTTGGTGGATCGGTGCATCTTATTGGAATACGATTGTATTGGTAGTGGCTATCTAGTCTGGAAAATGCCGTCTTATAAGCGTATTTTTTATCTATTCCCATTTATAAAAATCCTATTTTTAGATCTACTACAGTTATATAGCGGGCAGATGCGAGATGGTTTAGAATATCGCTTTAAAATGGTAGTTGGTGACACAAACCAACTGATATTTCGTTAAGTAGTCTCAAGTCCGTTACTACTCTTCATCTCTTCTCCCTGTTTAGGACTGCCTACTTGGGTAATATCCATGTATTAGAACAAAACGAAGATGTGAAGCATTTGATTATGCTCTGGTCTGCTAATTTTTTAAACTCCTGATTCATCTGTTTCCATAAAGCAATCAAGTACCTTGGCCTTTTTGCTACACTTAGATCGTCTGTTCTTTTAGGTATCTTGTGATTTAGGACGTAGTTGCTTTTGAAAGTTCTCCGTCGAGGCTGAACACCCGAGGGCTAAATTCTATTAGTTCGCGCACGTGTTGTAGTTCTTCTTCGCTGCAGTCTGACGTGTCTGCTGATATTAATATCTTCGTAACTATTTATTCTTTATTGGTCACAACAAAGTCGTTTTTGATTTTATTTACTTCTTCATTTTCAATTTGTTTTCATTACTATTACATGCCCCAAAAATTCTTATCTTTGGTTCCTGTAGGCCTGTGCCGTCGTCCCAATCGACGCTATATGGCTCTGTCTCGCAAATTGTCTCACACTTTAAAAAGCCTACTTAAGGTACAATTATTCTTATAGATCTATCCATAATACGTATGCATTTGGTGTACACTTAACCGTTATCATTGTTGGCAAAAATGTTGCGGAATAAAATGCCTTCGTCTAATTTTTGCCGAGGTACCCATCCTGTTTGTATATTTATACACTCTTTTTTTACGCGTGCAAAAAATTTATGTCTCGCCTGTGCGAGAGTTTTTAAGGTTTCTGGTCCCTTTAAAGGTATCTGGGTGCCGTTTAATATCATAAAATTTTTCTTGGCGCATATGTGGACATCATGTTTTTTAAAAGGTTCCATCTAATTAGTTCATCCAGTTATAACAGAAAGTGATTTGCGACTACGTTTAGAGTTCATATCATTCTAATAAGAGATTCCTCTACTGTTCCTGACGTGCACCGTGCTCCGTTTGTCAAGCTGGTTATACGCAAGTACTCGTTAAAATTATTTTATGCATCCTTTTTTAGGACACTCGTTTTTATAACAGATATTTTGGCACCTGTATATGCGTAAAATGTCGCACTTTCGATTATTTATTGTGGGCTTTCTTGGGATACTAAAGGTGGTGTGTATCCCGTACTTGATATATTTATTGCTACATACCTAAATAATTCAACGCTCTTCCTAATTATGTCATTTTCTAGCCCGGAGATGTGGGTTGATGGTAAAATTTCGGCAAAATTATAATTGTCATTATTTTATGCGCCCGCAATTGGCTGTATTTTATTAAATTGTTCCAGCAGTTTTTTTTTCATGTATCGCTCAGCTATATTATTTTTTTATTGGCTTTTTCGCTTGCATCTACGTTATTTGTGAGGTACGGCTTACTGTTTAGATTTTTGGACGACTCCCATTCGCTGCACATTGGTTGTGCATCTTTTGTGGATGCACTATTTATATATTTGCTTACTGCCGGGTCACGCTGGATGCCTGGAGACTGCGACGAGCGTTGAAAGTTTGATGTTTCCGTGTGTGTATCATGCGTTTTACCGTTAGGTGAGTCAGGTATTTTAAGTGGTGGCCCTTCGTTTTTATAACTCGGGTTCCTTACATCATAATTTCTATTAGCATTATTATAATTTTACCTGTTATTAGTGTGTCGATTATTTTGCCGGTCTTAGCCTTGTCTATTTTGCTTGTTTCTATTGTACTCGTAGCGGGTGCTGAAATTCTTTTTTTTGTAGCTGTCGTTAGGACTGTGTCAGCTTTACGGGTATCAATTATATCTTATATTGTTATTCTTTCACGCGTTGTTAAAACTATCTCCTCCATGTTTATTTTAATTGTACTAGTAGTGTTCTCGCATTTTGATGCAATCTATTTTTCCCAGTCAGCTTCTCTTACTAACGTGTACTATTCCTTCGCGTTGTTGTTTTTGTGCTTACGATACGCGCAAGTTTTCTCCTGCTTTTTCTATTTATCTCTAGTAAGTTGAGAATTATCAGTACATTAAGTATCTCTTTTTTCTTTATTCACTAGTGGTTGCGTTAAAAGGTTGTAATATTCGTCGTCCTATAGGTTTACTTGTAACTATCTTTTGTACCCTATTGCGTGGAATTCGTTATTTTCATCTAGTTATAAAGCAGTATTTTCTCGTCCTGTGTTCTAACTTTGGTTACACCTATGTAGGAATTTTGATCTCCTTGAGTAGTGCAGCGCAGGGCAATTTTGCTTTCTATATTTGGGGCCTACTACTGCTTCATCTAATGTTCTAGGACCAAGGCATGTTACACTGTAGTTATACGGGGCCCATGGTCCATAGCAAAGTTTTTTTATCGATCTTTTTTCTTACTGTCTTTTAGTGCAGACTTTATTGTAGAAGAGTAATTTCAGTTCGAGTCATAAAGTGTTTTTATCCTATCGTGTAGCGCTTGTACGCGATCACAGTTAGATATCGCATGTTCTTTACATTGCTGTTAAATTGTTTTTAGTTTTATTATAAATGTCGTAGCATTACTAAAGCTCTTGTACAAATTATTTAGTTCCCTTAAAAATTCCTCAATCGACCTAAATTGTTCTGGACGTTCTGTAAACTCTTCGGCACTGCGTTTTAGCCTGTTAGATAATGTTTTATTTAAAAATTTCTTGTAAAGTGGCCCTACTGTCCAGGCTACAGTCCTCGTTATTTGTTCAAGAAGAGAAAGTTTGGCTGGGTCGCTGTCGAATATTGGCACATTGCTGGCTAAGTAGCCTAAAGTAGATAAAGCGATCAGTTAAGAGCGAGTCTGTGTTGGATTCATCATATCGTTTGTAGGTGGAGTAAATTGATTGTATGTCTGCTTGATCATTTTCCATCTAGTCTAGGTTTATTGTATCTGCAAATTGATGTTTTTTCATTAGACTATTTAAATTATAGTGGTTCCAACTTTCACAGTTACTGTCACTCGCTCTAACGTTTACTTGTGTCTGATCTCGGTCATAAGTGTCTTATTGGTCTCGTGCATCTGCAAGTACTGTGTTTGCTACCATGCTATAGATTGTTTGGTTGTATCCTGGTTAATTGGCGTCATTATATCTTTTTGAAAGTGTTCCGCTCGTTACGCGGTGTGTCGTAAAATGCACGCTTTGCTGGTGGATTTTCTGACCTGTTTGACTGCGTGTTATTTATTCTCTTGTTATATTGACCCCTAACTTTTTATTATTTCCATCATAGACATTTTATGTTTTTTGCCAGCTTTTTGCCATCCCTTCCATGATTTTGCGTCGTGATCTAATGTTATTCTAACTATTTGGTCTTCTGTGTTGTCTGATAAAACTTGTGTATTAGTGCCGTTGACGCATTGTAAAAGGTATGTTTCCCACGCCTCGTTCATTTCGGTTTCGTGTATCATTTTAGTTAATTTCTTTATTCTACGTAGTACCTTGTGATTTTTTGACAGCTGTACAAGATTCAGGATTAGGTTTTACGGCTTTCCGCTCATCACCTTGTCTTGACTGCTTCGTGTTTTTTACCTGTCGTTCTGTCTTTAAGAACTACGGCTTTCCTGCAATGGTTTTCAGTTTTTTATTTAGAATGTATTACTTTTCTAACCTTGTTTTTTTTCTGGAAAGGTTTAATTTTGCTCTTTGTGATGGCTTAACTGCTTGTATTACGTATCTTTTGGGTATGGTCGGTTCGAGTTCGTTTTCGTGTGATTTTCCTCCTTTGTCCCGGCTTAGATACCTGCAAGGATTTTCGAGTGTCCCAGATATATATGTTAAATATTGTTGGCTCGAGTTCGCTTATGAATGGTTGAATGTTTTCCACTTGCCATTTCCAAGAGGGAAAATGGGAAAGGTTATGGGTCGGTACTGATAGTAAATGATTTTTTTTTTTATTTAATTTGGCACGTTATTATTTTTATAATTTTTTATATATTTTTTTATTGAGATATAAACATAATTTAAAATTATTATCACCGTAATTTTATAATATTGCTAAATTATTTATAAATATTCTGGTTGCTGGTAGAGCGAAATTCTGTTCTGCTTGCTAAATTCGTTCCTAACACGATTAGGTAGTTATAGTGTACATTAGTAATATTTACTCGCGTGCATCACTCTTAATGTAGTGAGGGTCGAGCAGAAAAAAAGGTTGTAAGGGAATTTTCTATTGAATATTTTTTTTTAGTTAAAAGAGTTTTTTCTTCCTATTAATGTACGTGAGTTTTCCCGTCTTATTACTTCGTTATCTTATCTTAGCATGCATATATTTCGTTATTGTATATTATAAGTTTTGTGTAATTATGCCATTTATGTAAAAAAAAGGTGCCTTTTCCCTTAATTCTCCCAGGGGGCATGAAATATTTATCTGTATGTCTATAAAAGATTTCTGTATTTTAATGTACGTAAAAGGTTGTCGCTATCCACATTGCTAATAGGACTGCATCGGACCGCATCTTTTTCCCTCTAGATCTGGATGTCGATCACCTTAAGTTTTCTATATTTTCTCTCGTGACAGACGTTGGAGTCCGATCTTTGGTGCATTAATAAATATTCAGAAAATGAAGCAGAAATATGATAATAACACCAATTCAAAATAAAAAATGTTGTATTTATATTATAGATTTATTACTGCTTCCTCATCACTAATATCGCCAAAATATTGCTACAGTGTTAAGGTCAATGTTACTGCAATACTTCTGTAGTGCATATAGGTAAGACCTTTGATGCTCTAGCGTTTTTTCTGCAAAATGTTACTGAAATATATTGGAATTTTTAAATACTGCAGTAATATTGTGGCAACTTAAAATCCTATGTGAGATGTTAGATATTATCACGAATAAATTAATATAATAAAGACTTGAGGGAAACAAGTGACGCTAAAGCAAATATATCTAAATAAATTACAGATCACATAGCTGTGCATGTTTGTAGTGTGGGAAAAAAAAATTAATAAGATAATATTGTTGTCATAACGTGAACAGAGCTTTCTTATAGAATTTAAAAGTATAATATCTAAGAACTAAATAGGCTTATGCTGTAATTATACGCATGCAGCAAGACAGTGTAGATTTAAGCCAAGAAATTAGGTACAGGCAGCTTTTTTCTTTGCTGCAAAGAACACCGTACAATTTCAGTTGTATTTAGTTGATAAAGCATTTAATATCGTTTTCAAACCATGTCTATATAACAAAATTATAGTATGGATGCTGGCACAGACTAAAGCCAATTTTAAAAACAAATAAAAAGTCGCTCTATGCTTATGAAGCTTAATACGTATAAGATAATGCAGAAAAACGGGAAGATATGTACAGAATAGAAATCACCGATTCTTAAACAGAATAATGTACATGTATTGTACATGCATCTTTAAACTCATACCTAAAGATAAAAAACAAATATGTAAAAATTAATAAATCAAGGTTATTATAGATAAATACATATATACGTTAAAGTAAGAAAAGTTTTTTGTAAACAGACAATGTACAAAAAAATACATGATATTATATAAAATAAATACGGACAATAAAAAAAAAGTATGGAAGTATGAAAATTGAATAAGATCGAGGCACACACTAAACAAAATTAGAATCTTAATGTTTTAGGGAACATTAATAAAATACTGATAAAAAAACTACAAAAAAAATTATTCATGAAATAAAGCAAAAATAAAAACGGTCATTTAAGTAAAACAGTACATTATCGAGAATATAAGAATTATTTCCATAAAAAAATATTTGCCTAAAAGTTAAGCTGTAAAGACACAAACGAAAGACCAAATTATTGTCAATATAGTAGACCACTGTTTAATTTATAAAAGAATTATCACCAAAAAAGAGGTTTAGATACTAAGATTAAAAGATTTTAACGCTGCAAGCTGAAAGCACTACAAAAAGCCACAAAATCTAGACTTGAACTATATTTTGGAAAGCAAGAGAGTTAAATCTTATGCCTAGATAGTCTAAACGTATAACAATGCCCAAATCCACTCAGATATTTTAATCATTTCATGATATCGTCGAAGATAATTGGAAGTTACGCTTAGTACAAAGACATTACACTAGGAGTATGTAAATAAAACTGAATATATGAAACACTTATCAGTCTTTAATAAGATTAAGTATAAATTATATGACATATGGTACTTATGCGAATCTATGCCTTACTGTACTATACATATCCAAACCGTGACAAACTACGCCAACCTGCACCAGTTGGATCCTCATTACTTCTCGATGAACTCCACTCGACCTTCACTATTAACGAGGTCCACGTAAAAGATATGACTATACCTGGACTAAATCTTGTATAGTGTGATCCTCTCGAATTTATATTAGAGCAGTATAATTCATCATGGAGTTTGGCACAGCTTCGCTCCGAAAATACTTAATAATTAGGTAATTAACCCCCATGGTGTATGAGTTTTGTTTACTACAACGCATAGTCTTTTTTGTGCCTCGTGTTTATGTCCATGGCTTAAGTCACATATGATTAATAATACCCTTCTTACTAGAACTGGTTCAAGGAGGAAGTCATCAAAAGACACAATTACACATTTCAAACTCAGGTATATATGGACTTACCTTACGCATCAGATTTTTTTCACAATTTTAGTGCAAGCATACTGTCTCTTTTATTTAACAAAAGCAAAAAACCGAGTTAAAGTTGTATCTAATATGAGAATTACACGAAAACTTCTCTGTATACAATAATATTTTACTTACTAAAAAGTCTTGTAATCTAAACTTTGATGTTATGTTTATTAGATCACAACATTCAGGTAACATCATTAAAAAGTGCGAAAACACTTTCTTTAAAGTTACAACATATGTAAAGTCTAAAAGAAACTCACCAGTTTAGTATTGCTTGTACATATCATTATTTTAAACTTGCAACATGTAAGGTTTTATATACTTATCTGAGGCTTAAATTTTCTACACTTATCAAAGATATATTATCTAGTTATCGAATTTCTAGTGAAAAACTTGCCTAAATTCATGAAGGGCATTGTAAAATCAACAGCTGTCTCCCTCTCAGCTGTTATAGTCAAATCTGTGATAGCTAGATCTGCTTCCTGTCACAAACAGATATCTTGATAAATAAAGATTGATTTCCATGTTCACTGTCTACTCGATATTATTATTACTCTATCTACGCTATCATTGGATAAGTCTATTTTAAATTTTTAACACTTATTTAAAAATTCATGTTATCATGTCATTCAATAACAGTACAATATTTTCGCAATCAAAGATTTAAAGAGGGTACTAGTTTTAGAATATATCTACAACCGGAACGAGAAAGATAATAACAAAATTCTTATGCCTAAGATTTTTCCATTAAATTTAGATATTATGATACGCTGATTATTAAATGAAATGAAAACAAAGTCAAATTTCTTCAATCAAAAGAATAAAATGTTAGGATGTTTAGTGGCTCGAGGCTTAAGTATGCTTCGTATGACAGGTAAATATTGTGATATTTGACCCACATCAGAATAATTTATTGTTGCTACTTTGGACGACAAGCATGTGCTTATATTTATTAAATCGAATATTGTTGCTATAAATACTTAAATAACTTATTTGTAGGTGATTATACAAAAACTTAATAGCTTATGAAGCCTGTGGTTCAAAACCAGGCATTTTATTATTTTGAATACAAATTTTGTTCATGTAATGCAAAATAAATTTCTCTCGATACGTTAATTATATCGAGTAGAAAATTTTGTTGCTAAGCCTTAAAATGTAAAAAACTAGCCAAAATATTATTACCGTAATGCAAAGCATTTAAAATTTTTATTTCAGCGGTTTGTACTGATCATGTGTCAACTTTAAAATTTTTTGAGGCCAAGTGGGCTATTCTTTGACATGTTGACTTGACCATTTTGTATACTAGAACGATCAAGCATACCGACCCATTTTCTTCAGCTAGAGATTCGAGTGCGTCTAGTGGTATTATTATCGGGAAACCAAGAAATATTTGTACTAACATAAGCGGTCATTATTAATATGCTCTTGTTTTAAAGGTATTCTAAATAATGGATTAAGTGACTACACTGTACAATGACTTTAAACCAAACTAAATTTCACTGCAAAACTCTTATTTGGGGATTCGGAATCGTGAATAAAAACCGTTGTGGTAATGACAGGTCCGTCATTACCGTAACGTTTTGTAACAGTATTATGAAAATTGAACTTTAATAAAGATGTGTTCTAGAAAAATCACATTAGCGTCGGGCCCAAAAGATTCTAGCTAGTTTGGACCTCACAGAGCAAAAAAAAAGTAATAAAATTCTAAACAATTAATTTTGATAATCTCATCTCATTGAGTTGGATATCAGAGTATTTGTAAAATTACCTATGTACTAATTAAGGCTTTACATTCAAAGCCATGGTATACTAACAAGGAGACGTGTTATCTGTAAAGTGTGGTTATATTTTGTTTGTACGATTACTTTAAATAGACAGCTATATTTATTGTAGCTAAAACGCCAATTGGCTGGTGTTGTACAGTTATTAGATAGATTGAGGACTTTTCACACCATTAAGATGTGATGTGCCACCTTTAAGTCAGAAAAAGTTGTCTGCAAGAACGTATGCTCTACCAGAAGTCAACTGTAGGCATGCTTGTAGCATTATAGTGCATACACTTAACCGTCTTATAAAAAAGCAACTAAACAAAAGGTTGCTTGTCTAAATTAACAAATAAAAAAAGCTGTAAGGTATCAGTAGGTAGCGCTAGTAATCTGGTGTACTGGTAGCTCTGAAATTACTTTTTTAAGATCACTAATGTGCCAAACAGAACAATAGTGTAATAAAGGTAGCATGTAATGTTGTAGTAATACACAGCTAGGTTTTAGAAATCAAATAATTATTTAATGGTATATAAATACAAAGAGTATTTGAAATAGTATTTAGTAAAAAAATTTGGCCACAAAGGTATATAAAAATCACTCTCATATTCAAGCATAAGTAAGTAAAAATTATTTTTACATTGACAAATTACTTTAATTGTACAACATATTCCATCTGATCCCCTGCTAAAGCTTCACTCTGCATTCTCTGATGAGGCTATATTTTGGAAAAATATTATATAAGTACATACATTATTTACCCTTTTCATATTTTTAAAAGCTCCTTTGTACACGTCTCTTTACAATTATTTAATTTAATATTTCTGACTGATATCAACTTTTCATTTTCTATCTTTTTCTGTCTTTTTCTATGTGCCCCATGCTTTTTTTTTTCTATAGCAAAGCCTAAAGTATATTACTTTTAACCCTTTTTCTTTTGTTTTTCCTATATTTTTACATTTTAGTCTACTCCCTTGCTCTTTAAAATCCCCAATTGAATTTTCCGTTTTCCAAAATTTTTCTCGCTTCAGTTTATCTCTTATTTCTTTAAGATATTTTTAAATTCAAAGTTTCTATATTTTGTTTAGATTTTCCGCATTCCTTGATTATTTAAAGTTTTTCTGACCTATGTAAATTGGTTTAAGTTTAATTTCATTCTATGCTGCTACTCTTTCCATTAGTCTGATTGTTTCCCCATCCCTTATACTTTTATATGCTACTTTAACTAATTTGGCCTATTTTATAGGATTTTTATCAATTGTGCCTCTTAAGTCTTTCATCAAGCATACGTAAGATAATCTAGTCTTATCGAATTTTTAAATGTGTTTAAAGTTCTTCTGCCCTTTTTTTTATGTCTACTTTTGTGCCAAACTTTGTGTACGTTTGAACTCAGCATAATTTATCTTAATTTATCTTTCATTATTTCTACTTCATTTTTTCTTTTTTCTTCCTAAGTTTCTGCTCCGTATAAGCAACCTGATTCTACTATGGGAAAAAAGACAAATAATCATTGATACAAAGTGTTTACATTAGCTTTTTTGCTCTAGACCCAAACTGCGTTAATTTTCATTCAAATAATCCAGCCGGTCATTCCCCGTGCCTTGAGATGCTATTTTTTGTTGAAAACGACACCTCTAGATATTCATACTTATCAACAACTTCTTATTACTTTCCCTCGAATTCAACTTGATTTTTCCTATACCTCCTGCATTTCTAAAAATAAAAAATTTCGTTTTTTTCTGCATACTTACAGCCGATTGCTTAAATTATATTTCTCCGAATCTCTTAGCATCGATTTTATGTCTTTATAATGCTCAACATATATACCGTCATGAGCAAATTTAAAGCAGTGCATTTTAAATTTTATCACTGTATTATCTACCATATTGTTCCTAATCCACTTATAATCCATATCCTCTATAAATTAGCTTAAAATTATCGGGGTTGATAAGAAATCTTACCCCTTTCCTTTACTGCTTTAAATATATATTTGCTAGCCTGAGACTCATAATAATCGAATATTTTGCGTATTTTTAAATTATCCTAATCATTTTGAACATTTTTTTACCTCGCTCTAATCTTCGTTAACATTTCTCTATTGACTGTATCACATTTTGTTTTAAAGTCAGCCCTTATTTGCACGTACAGCCACTGCTGGCTACAATAATTTGCTTGTGATAGAATTGTGTGCCATCCAGGGGCCCAGGCGTATATATAGGAATAGCGTGCGCGCACCACTATCGGGGAATTTCAGAGCAACGTGCTGTTTTCTTTCTTATAGCAGACAGAGTCTTACGCTCTATAGCTTCTTTAACACCAGCACTGATACAGATATGGATGTCCGTAGCGTGCACTTTATTATTAAATAGTCACACTGCTCTCTTGAGGTATTGGCAGAGAGACCTAAGCTTTAAGAGTAGAGCTGTTACAAGTATGCACCGAAGTACACAATTAGTGGTCGATGGTTCCAATCGTGGATGTCGTATTATACAGTAGGATAGTGTATATACTTATTATTGTAGGAGCTGGTGATACAAAAGTACACAATATAATTGAATAGGGAGAGGGAGAGAGAGAGAGAAACGAACAGATGGAGGGATAGAGATAGAGAGAGAGACAGGTACACAATTAAAAGAAGCATATTTTTTCTTTATTGTACTTAATTGAAGTTAGATGGTAGCCTGTCAATTAATGATCAATATTTACATTAACAATCTTGTTAATTATTTTCCTACTTCTTCATTTCTTTAAAGAATTTACACTATTGACACCAAATATGAAAATAATAGTTATACATCACGAATTGAATTGCATATTGTACACACGAATTAGGCAAACTTAGGCGCTTCGATGAAGTTGCTCACAGCAAATTTTTTATTCCGAAATGCAATTAAATCTATTCAAATCTTTGACAGAAAAAATATTTTCTCAAAAGATTACACACAACATATTAGAAATGGCGGAGATAAGACGAGATATCTTTTACGAAATATGCCAGGTGCCGCTCGTATTACTGTAATTGGATAAGACTTTAATAGTCTTAAATCGTTCAAAACACATAAGAGAAAAAGATCCGTGGCACGATAAACGGTTTCCTATTGTTAGATTCCCTTACAAAGAAACAAGTACAAACTGTTGGTGAATATAATGATTATCTTAATCTAATAAAAGGCCGAATATTGACAAGGTATTGTTCTGTATACACGATATCAAGACTTGCTTCGTAGTAATTTTCGGAACAATAGCAGTAACTACCGTTAAAACCAGTATTATTATGCACTTTTTGTATATCAACATGTTGGGCCTATAAGAAATCCACCTCTTCATAGTAAAAGTCCTTATATTAATCTATAAGATAACGACAATTTAAATTTCCTAGATAATTATAAGAATAGTGGAATAGAACGTTGTTACGTAAACTACTAAAGAAATACTAATCATTCTCAAATTTACAAACAATTTATAGTAATCGTTACAATGGAAATTCCAACAGCAATTATTCCCGAATAAATTCTAATGTTAAGTCTAAAAACCTTATCAAACAAATATAGGCGAAAATAAAAATATGATAGGTAGCCCCAGTCCAATAATTATTGTGACAACTACAAGTAACAATATTTGACTAAAACAAAATTTTTTAAATTTATTTAGCTAAGATACAACCGTTAAACGCATCATTCAAATTTTTAGGCTGCGTTATTCCAGCTTTGTTCAGAGGTGAGCAACCATTGCTACAATCAACAACAAACGCTAAACACCACAGCGCAAATAAAAAAAATTTTAATAAAATCGAAATTATCTACATCGGCACATGTCACGGATTAGAAGAAGATAATAAATCAACAAGCCTGTAAAAACTTTTTTTTAAAAGCCAAAATTGATGTATAATTTTTGTGGTTGATTACAGTGCTACAAGAAATTAGGAAAGAAAAAATTTATTGGGCTGTAAATTTCCACTAGATTCTACCGATATAGATAGTTTAGCGGGAATAACACTTTATTTTGTCCGAACTCTGGAAAGAGCATATAGAACAATGCAAGAAAAACTAACTATTTTTAATATTGTCCCTAATTATTGTCCGATCAAAGATGGCGTATAATTTGGTCTAAGTTCTTGCAAGGATCGACCAGTTACGTTGTAATACTATCAAGATCTTATATTACTAAATAATCAAGTAATTAACCATATACTTTTTTTTAAAACACCTGAAAAAATAGTATTTATGGAAAAAAGGGAAAAAAGTAGACTGTTATAAAGTCTAACTGACAGGTTTAAAAAAATATAATTTCAGCTAAAACGTTTAATCTGAATAGAACTTAAAAATCCCACAGAAATTAAATTGAGCATCCAAAATTACATAATACTTATATTGACGGGCCATCTGGAAAACCAAACATACCATGATATGAGAAATTCCGGGATATAAAAATTGATGACCAATTTCAAGATAAAAATGACCAAATAACTTTAAGCGACAGAGAAAATAATGTCACTTACACTAAAAGTGATAAGAATAATGAGCTCGTTAAATATAGAACATGGTAATACAATGTGTCAACACAGAGAAAACCAAAGTACTTTTGATCTGACACAACAGAATCCTAACGTGGAACATAAGAATGACAATCCAGTTGAATATACAATTAAAGACCGAACGTGGCAGTAACTACAAATAGACCTAATTGATACTAATTTGAATGAAGATTACTTGCCACGTATTAATAAGGGACATTACGACCCGTACATAGGCAAAGAAATAATAAAAAATTACAATGGTCAAGGTAATATTGTGGCTTGTATTACCGAAGATGAGGATATTACTGATAAATTCTTTAAAGGAAATCCTATCCCTTAAATATATAACACCACAATATAATCCTGACACTACTCGTGAATGTAGGAGACCTGCACTTAGGACAATTAGGAAATAATAAAAGAACTTAGAACCCTTTTGCGTGCAGGATCCTTGAGATACGAAGGACGGAATCGGATTCATCAATTGATAACAGATTAACCACATATTTTCTTTCTATCAGAAAACTTGTCATCCTGTACGAGCCTTCTTACACACAAAATTTTAACAGAAAATAACATACCAAATAATGCTTAACATTATCGTGATCCACAAGTAGATAGAAAATTTTCAAAAAATGATTAAACAAAAAAACCTAAGGATAGAATCATCAAACCTTCATCTTCACGATACAATAAGCATATATAAATAGTGACTTTAGAATGCTCAACAAGAAAACGATCAGCGATGAATATATATTTCCAAACATCGCCAATATCATGGATCAATCAGGTAGATCTGTATATTTTTTAGTATTTGATTCAGCAAGCGGATTTCGAAAAATTCCCATGTCTAAGTATCATAAATTTGAAACCACTTTTACTACACTAAATGGACACTACTAATATTGCCGTATTCCAGAGAGTCTGAAAAGTGCACTGGCTATCTTTCAGCGATTAGTAGATTTATCGATAAGTGGACTATAAACTATTAAAATGCTATTGAATCTAGATGATATTATAAATTTTGCTAAATATCTAATAGACCACAACTAAGAAGTTAAATTACTTTTTGATAGATTGAGATCAGCAAGAAATTACGTCAGCCAATTAAAGTTGACTTTCTGCGGAAAAAAGTCATATTTCTTGGAAACATAGTAAGACAACAAGGAATTGAGTCTGACTAGAAAAAACAGCCTGTCATGGAATTTCCCATCCCAAGAATAATGAAAAATGTTAGACATTTCTTAGACCCAGCCAGGCGTCATGAAATTTATAAAAAAAATTCTGAAAATCGATAAGATAATTTTAGATCTTTTAAAAAAGAAAAAAAAATTCTAACAAATCGAAAAACATACAAAAAATTTTAAGATTTTATTGTCATCCTCCAGTAGCTTATCTTTCAAGAACTTAAAATAAGGTCGTAATAAACTATTTTACGACTAAAAAATATTTCTCAATATGCTGTGCACTATTGTGGCTTTTATTTGTTTGGATATAAAGTTATTAGTGTAATTGATCATGAGCCGCTGAATTAAATGCACAAAACAAAAGATCTAGGGTGACGCTTAATGCGTTAGATGTTTGAATCAACTAAATGTAAGTAAACATTTTAGCATAAACCTGGTTAACTTAATACAAATGCAGATGCATCATCTTTAAATCCTGCAGAACGTCCACATGCAGAAAGTGATGCAAATAGTGGTCTCACATTGTTAAAAATGATGATAATTGCGAAAAGAGCACCATTAAGAGAATAAAAATGGTAACCTTAAGCCTATAATTACTACTTAACCGAATACATTAATTCTGATATCAACAAAAAAAATAGACCTAAATCTACCTATGGTGAATAATAGCTGAAGTTGTCCTTTTAGATAAAAAAACTAATAAAAAACGACCATAATTGACGACAGCGTTATTGCTCTACGAACCTGTAATGAGAAAACATCTTTATAAGGCTCATTACCTGTAGTTTGAGGTATATTACAAAAAATGTTAAAATCTCACGAGGGGCTCGAGTTCTTTGAGATTTAACTGTTTCATATCCGATAAAGAGAAATCGGGCTTTCGACCTCAACGATAAAACCAATCTCCCGGTGATCAAAAGTAGTGAGAATCAAAGTAATAAAGTTACTTCTGAAGAAGTACAAGAACTCGCCCAAAAGTTTGATCAGAGTCTGCGCAAGTTCTTGAATAAAACCGCTATGAATAAAGAAGCAGAGTCGGTTAGTTGAAACAACCTTACCATATGTAGATTTTTTGACGGAGATCAACCAGATCCTGAAATGCAGGAAATCTTAAATGAAATGAGCTCCTACGACCTTAAACATTTTGATAATTCTGTTTTAGACAGCTGAGTTGCTAAAATATCATCCATATGACAGAAAAATTCTCGGCGAATTCGGATGAAGACAACATACATAGGTACAAACAAGAAGATAGAAAAGTGCACAAAGTCTCAGCAGCCATTGTATTACTAATTATTTATAGTATAAATAGGCCAGTTTGATAAGCAATATTATCACTACAAGATGTTGTCTTATGTGTAAGAGAGATGATATAGTACATTTGAGAAGCAATGATTGTCAACCAGCCACATCTGTCTCAGAATTATTTAGAGAGATAAGTGCACTTGATTTTAATCATTCGAGATCTAATAAACCAAGAATAGGCCAAAGATTTGTAACAACTTATGAGCGACACAGCATATTTTTAAGTACTTTTAGGAAAAATCTGACTGATTTAATTACCTCAGAAAATCTTATAATAGCTTTTAAATCTAATAAAAACTATTATAAAGCGTGATCTTTGAAATTTTCAAATTTCAAGAGGGGGGATCTCACAGAGAGATTCGATTCATGGTTCACCCAAGAAATATTATTAACAACCACAGGTGAATAGCATATTAAGATTACCGCCTATTATGGAAAACTTGAATTTCCGAAAACTAAATAACGTACTTAAATAATACGAACTTTGCATAGTAGTCCTTTTAGAGAGCATTAAAAAATCAATCAACTTACCAGAAGATAGAAGCACTATTTCATTGGCCTGGAATGTGGAATAAAATTCCTAATTATGTCTGTAAATATAGGGAATGTCTAGAGAAAAAGGTCAAAAGAGTTACACTCTAAACCAAAAGACTAAATTCTGGCGCTAAAAAGATTAAATTTTTGAGCTCTAAAGAATAAAACTCGATATTTATACTTTCTAAAAGAATAAAGTTACAATTCTATACTTTTGAAAGAACGAATCATACATTTTATACTTTTCAAAAGACTAAATTTGTGAGTTTATTCTTTTGAAAACATAAAATCATGTTATTTAATCGTTCTAAAGTATAAATCCTACAATTTAGTCTTTTTAAAAAACGAAATTTTAATTTTCGTCTTTTGTAAAGTATAAAATGAGATATTTATTCTTTTGAAAAGATGAAATCATGCTATTTTATCTTTCTACACTGAGAGAAGTCAAAGCTTACTATCAACGTGGTAAGTAAATTATAAACGTTCTGTAGTGTTTTGCTATTTTTTTTGAAAGGGTATAACCATTAACTTACAAAAGTTTATAGTAATCGTCGCATGTTTATTATAAACTGACGATACGTATTTAACGTATTCACATGTTACTTATAAACGTATGAGAAGTTAAAA
>JAPYYV010000516.1:0-31597 GCA_030522625.1 Copidosoma aretas
CATGGTGAATTTATTTGGAAAAAATAAGAGGTTATCCTCACGAAGTACAGTGGGGCCAAAAGCGTGAAGAATTTTCAAAATTTTTGCTAACAGCGAATTTTTACTCAATATGATCGATTTTAGACTTATTTTATTCCTTACGTCATTTTCTACAAGAATTCGTTTTCCTCAGACGTGAGGGAATGCTGGAACTCTGAATGTGTTTACCACGAGGCATGCTTTATCTTACAGCGTCACATTGCAAGTTTTATGACGGGAGGCACTACAAGTATTTAATGCTCTAACCACCAGGCTCAAGGAATTACAGCTAAATATTGGCAGTCTCAGACTGCCAGGTTTCGGTTTGACTTTACCTGTATGCTTAAGAAGGCGCTTTACCGATTACGTGAGTCAAAGCAGGAACTACAATTTTTAACTCGTAAGTATTCAAAGAAAAGTCAATGAACAAACTTACAAAAATTTAGAAATACTCCACAGAAGACCTAGTTGTTCTTACAATTCATAAAATGTCAAAAAATATTTGTCTTTGTTCTGAAAAAATTATAACTGAAATGTAATGACTTTTATCAACAAATCTGTTGCGTTTTTTTTTAAATCTAAATATTTCTAATATAGAGTGATTTCTTGGTGGCTCAAGAATAACCGTATGCATTTTTTAAATCTTAATATCAAGTTAAAAAAATTTTGTCAGCAATTTCGTATTAATGCATCGCCGATGTAAAACGACAAGTCAATAGCAACCGACGTTTTCCATGTATTTAGCATAGGGCGGCGAGCTGAGTTTTTGTCTTTGCTTCAATATCTTTAAAAAATTAAAAATTTGTGTTTAAGACACCATTGGACAGATCATTATTTGAACTATGAGTCTTTAGTTTCTTGTCAACCTATCTCATCATCTCGCAAAGTAAATAACTACTTTAGTTGAAATTTCATAACCTTCTATAAGGTCTGTGTTCAAAATTTGGACTTAGACAAGCTTTTTCTCTCAATTTTGCGTGTTCACCTATGCTAAAATTTTAAGTTTAGGTTCTCAATAACGTACCGTATATTACCTACAAGTTTCAGTACTGTGGCCCAACTTTCGAATACGTAAAAAGCCTCCTTAATGTATATATAACGTGTATAAGTCGCAGCTATTGCTCACAACTGGCACGGTTGTTTAGAAGATAAAATATATACATAAGGTACACCGCTGATCCAATCAATGTATGAAAATAGTGTAATTATCACAAAAATGGGAACTCCAGTTATTCTACTATATATTTCTGTCAAAAAAAAGATTCATTCAATGTACCCAACAGTTGCATAGTAACTTAGATGATTCCCTGCAATAAATTAATAGAATTCATTGTCTTATACTGTGTTTGTATTATTTTCTGTTTAGAACTTGTAAAGTTATCCACACACATACATAACAAAATGTAATTATCTGTTTTTAAATATCTAATTACCATAAAATGATCAGTAGATCTATCTAAAAATTTCAGAGTTTTATCCTTGAAGTACATAGAAAAATTTTTCTTCGGTTTTTAACATTTAGGATACCAATTTATCATCAATGGCTGTCAAAAGTAATGAGAAAATTCCTGACAATTAATTTTCAAATAAAAACTAATCAAAAATTGCTCGTGTCGGGTATATAAGGCTGTATCACAAAGAAGCTCATCAATTAGATGTAACGTCCTGCCTAAGTGACGCGTAAAATAATACCTATATACGATTACCACAGTGTATGTACATCATACACACAGACGACTTATAAAAATGGACATATTTTAGTTATTTGGAAGATTAAGATTATTAAAAAAAATTGCCTTTCACTGCAGCCCAGTTAAACATTATTTACTTAACCAAGGCTTCAATTAAAAGTATGTTAACACTCTTTTGATTACTTTTTAACAAATAGTGTAAAATAATACGAAAATAAGCTTAAATTAAAGAGTGCAGCGATTTAATTTTGGCAATGCTGCATTCTCATTGCTATACTTCTTCCAAAAATTATAATATTGGGTATTCCGCGGGAAATTTCGGATGTACTCAGCAGATACGAATAAGAAAGCCCTGTATAAATACATTTTATTACTACTAGGCTGTGTAATCCACAACAAAATGATTCTAAATTTTGATACAACAGAAGTGGTATTGTTTGTGGATTTTGACATATATTTATTTTACAGTCTTATGAATACGAAAAAGTCATTTAAAAGAATTAAAATAGGTTTGAATACATCGTGACATATTTTGATAGGCCATTCCTTATTTATTTTATTTGCACTATCTGTAATTTATGAACGATTGATGATGTGTGATGTGTGACTTAAAAAACAAGTAATTCGAAGATATTTACTTTAAAAATTTATTAACGTACTAACGATTTAACATAACACATCACCGAATAAATATTTAAAAAAAATTCTTTTTATGATTCTGTATAAAATCATTTAGGAAGTAAAACAAGCTTTTCAAAAAATGAACTAAAGCCAAGAACGTACCCCTTTTTAGAAAGTTTTGTTTTAATCAAGAATATGCACTCATACAATGTTGCAAAGTATTATAAAATAATTTGTATCCAACGTTAAGAAATAAACTTGTTTCGTTATTTAATACTGAGTTATTGCAGAATGACAAAAAAGGTCTCTACTACTATTTAAAATTTAGTAGAGCACAGGAAAGATCTGAAATGAACACGCTTTATTGAGCACAAAAATGGCAGTAACACTTAGAGTATGTTTTTCAATAATCTGTTTTGTAAGATTTTGAAGGTGGTTCTTCACGTAACCAATTTACTTCTACTTTCCGTGAAACTTGGAAATATTGTTATTAAAGATATAAGGAATCTTCTCTCAAAATATTAAACCCCTTTATCAGGTAATTTTTTGCAAACGAATCAGTTAAAAAGTGCACTTGTAACATGGGCTCTTACGCAGGTTATTTTTCCGTTCTACGATATCATGCATTATCTGGTAAAGTAGACTTAAGATCAGAATACAAAAAGTTCGTAGTGAAAGAAGAACTCTTAAGCTTTCTAACGACATAACAGAAATAAGGGCTTATCAGGGAAATATTACATAATATTTAACCGTAAACATAATCATTTGGCGTTCAGCGAGAGTGATGTCTGCTGTCTACTGTGTGAATATGAGCAGACGCTCGGCATGCACGCGCCAATTTAAAATAATACCCTTACTGATATGGTAATACGTTGGTCAGTAAAATGATTTCATGATTAATATTTGTTGAAAATGATAATTAGAAAGTAACGAATGGTTTCACCACTAAATATGATACAAAAATAGGGTTATCCGGAGCATCAAAAAAATTATTACCGTAAAGAACGTGTATAACGAATCTGTTAACAATTCATAAGCAATACAATGTAGTACTTATGTAAATGTACAATGACTAGGATCATTGGAATCTTATGCAACATAATGTTTTATTGTATTGTTAACATAGCCATTAGTACTACTATTCATTTTCAAAGAAATCGTGAACTTTTTCTTAAACTGTTGAATTATTGGTTACTCTAGGTACCTTCAACATTTTCAGTGAACAGAAGACGTAAACCTTCGCTTCTATTTTTGTCGAAAGCCTACTGCATAACGTCATGAGTGATTGAAATGTATAATAAATATTATTTAACTATTTCACTGACTGATAACTGACGGACGACGCGGACGCTCAACGATTGTATGTATTATATGTATCGGTACATGCAGCAATCAGCAACGTCTGCTTGAGTATAGGGACGTACATGTCATTTTCAGAACCTTGCGTCAGAAAAAATTTCTTTTTTAACTCATACATTATTAGCATGTTTATTTGCATGTAAATGCTATGATATCATAGCCAAGTGCCAGTCCAACACATTTTATGTTGCAAATAGTGCGCTAATCGAAAATTGGAAAACCACAGGGGCCCGCGCCGCTTTGATACGGCACCATCGTGAAGAACCACCTTAATTAACAGTTCTATAATCACTTAATTTATGTATTGAGATTTAAAATAGATATTTCTTTGAAAACTTTTATAAAAATATAGAGCTTTACCAAAAGTTTTTATCGATGCATAGAGTTTGTCGTGCGAAACGCACAGGCGGGTAAAGCTGCACTAATATATGTGTATATATATATATATATATATATATATATATATATATATATATGAAATTACACATATTCCAAATTATTTTTGAAATTACTACAAGATATAAAAAAATAATAACAAACTGATCTGTTTTTAGTGTATGCACCGTATTAACTTTGCAATCGAATGATATAAGAGCAATTGTTGAGAAAAATTTTTCTTTATTTAAACAATATCTACCTATTTAATTTAATAAAAACCAAACTCAATAATAAAATTATAACTAAATAAGAAAAATTGCATAACAAATGAGTTACTTCCCAAAGTTTGTTTCAGGTTTGCATAAAACAATTAGCTGTTGATATTTAAATTCAGCCATAAATCAACAGTTCGATAAATGTTTATTTTATTTAAAGTAGTATTAAGGCTGTACCAGTTAACACCATCGACAAAATTCTCATACATTGATAGAGAGAATAAGAGATTCAAGTTTTGTACGAGATTGTTTTTTCTAAACCCGTTTTTTTCAGGGCCATTAGTAAATTAATTTTCTTTTCGTTCAAATCAAGTTTTGAAGTTTTTGATTGATCTTTGTTATTTAGTCCCTACATTGTATTTAAATTTTCTGTACGAAATTTAATTTCCTTGGAATCGCCCTTTTTTTCTTTATCAATAATCTTTGGCTTTAGTAAAACAAACATTTGACACAATTATTGTTGTGATTCAAAAATTTTATGTATATGTAGAAAAATAGGATTCTCATTCTTATTAGAGACATTTTCTCTAACATAATTTTTTATTTGCTCCCAATTTTATCACATAAAAACTTTTCAAAAATTGAAAACCAGGCCAAAATTGTGGTAATTAATTAAGTTACATAACAATAATAGCTTACAGCTGCTTCAAAAGTTTTGCGCAACATAACCATTACTCTAGCTTTTCAAGTCCAATGTTTCATTCAATTATGTGTTTCCAAGTCATTAAATAAAATTGCTTCTTTCATTTAATTAAATACTATTCTCAAAAAAAAACTTTCATTATCATCAGAAGAAAATATGTTTAATCTTGCTATTATGGTATGAAGATTTTTTTTCTTTCCAAAATTTAATTTTCTGTTAGAAATATGAGATACAGGAATGTAGATATATTTTATGAATTTTCCAAAACATCAATTTAACTAAATTTAACCATGCCGTCAAGGGTGTTTGCCGATTGTCAGACAATTTTAAATTATACTTAACATTTATTCACTAGTATTGTAGGTTTAATAATTTCAATACATCCTCTGTCTCTTCTTACGTGGATATAGTCATAACATACTTTAAATTTTAAATTAATGCACAATATTAATCATTAATATGGAAATTATACTTTTTTCAATACTGATTTTGATACGTATAATTTTGAGTTTTATAGGCACGATGACAATTTCTTCTAATCGTTGTCACCTTATCAAAAAAATTTCGGAAAATTTGAGACAAATTGATACTAAGAATTACTCAAACAAAGACTGAATTAAGTATGAGAACCGTGTAGAATATGTTTAAATATTAATATTATTACTATCATTAGTTTATCATTTTTTTAAAATTATATCAGCAAAAATATTTTTCAGTCCATCCTCAGATGTAATTATTTGATTATTAGAATGTTATGTATTTGGAACATTTGCGTGTTGTAGATAACGTTTTTGAGGCTTGATGGTGTAAACATAAAACAAAATTTTACAAAAAAAATTTTTGACAGTTATATCATCCGAAATTTACTGTAGTTTTGTATAGAATAATCTTACTGTGAGGTTAGGTTTGTTGTTTGGCGTCGTTTTTTAAGTTAGATTTGGTAAACTATTCTAAATCTTGTTAACTCAGGATTTTATGTTAATGTTATAAACAGATTCAGTGTATCATATTCCCTCATAATCAACATTGCATTTAGATAACATTGTAACATGTATCGAGGTTCATAATCATATGTAGATACTAATATGCCACGATTACCGATATTGTCTTTGTTCTAAAATTTTTTTTGAAATCTTGGACTGGCAGTTTTTTATGGCAATCTACAAACCTTCATAAGATTGTACTCCTAATGTCTTATAAGTATTTCTTAAATTATCCAGTCAATTAAGCTCCATCGTAACGTATAGACGTTTGAAAATTTGTATATTAATGTGCTGGCAAATAATGATGAACTGAAATTTTAAGTACTAGGGTGTCGTTGAAAATCGAAGACAAAAAACCAACGCACCATTAGAAATACCTTAAAAATACTGTAAAAATTTTAATAAAATTTTATTTATGTAAAATTTTGGGAGGAGGGTGTAGTTGGAACAGGGTTAAGGAGAGTGGTAGGGTTATTTCCTCCAAAATTCATAAATATGTCTTAGGTGATCAAAAACTTTGAGCAAACATCAATACACGAGCAACTAAACAAATTTCACCTCTTATTGTGGGGGGTTCGTAGATGGGTCCCAAGGGGTTATAAAAAGTCATTGCGGGGGTTGCAGAGGGGCGCGGCGTTTAGAAATAATAGAGAAATCGGACGAATTTATACTAGCTTTGTGGGAGGGCGGGTTTTTGTGATAGGGGACAACAACACCCTCCTATGCCCTCACAATTTTGGGTAATATTCATTTAATTTTTCCGTGATTGTTATTGTGACTAATTTTCTCTTCCCCCCTACGAATCACCCTTTACCCTACCTTACGATCCTCAAATCCCCCCCCCCCCCACACGCCCTCTACAATACTACTACAAAATAAGGTCAAATTCATTTAATTTCTCAATTATTTGAGTTAGGTCGGAATTATCAATCCCCCCAGCAACCCCCCTCGCTACTTTTGGAAACCACCCTCCACCTTCCTACAAACTCCTAACAAAATAAGGTAGAATTTGTTTGAATGCTTTTGTATTGATGTTTGCTTGAAGTTTTCGATCACCTTAGACCCTTCATCAATTTTAGAGGAAAAAATCCTACCACTCAGCTTGACTCCGTTTCTACTACCCTCCTAACCCAATAAATGTATATGAATAAAAAGTTTAGCAAAATTTCATAGCACCTGTAAGGTATTGCTAATAGCGAGTTGATTTTTTTTCTTAGATTTGAAACGACTACCTGATACTTAAAATTTTAGGTCGTCATTATTTGCCGGTACATTGACTCAAAATTTAATAGTTATGATAGAGAGCATAATCGACTAAATGATTCAAGAAATGATCATAAAAAATTAGAAACATAATGTTATGAAGGTTTGTAAAGAACTATAAAAAACAGCCTATCCCAAACATCTGAAAATTTTTAGAACGAAGATGACATTGGTAAACTTTACATATTATTATGTAGATACGTTTGATAACCTTAATACATGTTACAACATTATCTAGATGAGATGTTAATTATGCGGAAGAATGTCGAACTTAATTTGTTCATAGCAGTAACATGCGATCCTGAATAAAAGAGATTTAGAATAGTTTTATCAAACTTCAATTAAAAAAAACACGCCAAATAACATACCTAATCTCACAGTAAGATTATTATATACAAATGTATTGTAAATTTCGAATGATATAACTATCAAAGATATTTTTTGTAAGATTTTTGCTCATGATTACACTATCAAGTTTTAAAACGTTGTCTGCAAAACGCATACATTCTCATAAGATATCATTCTGATAATATAATTACATCTGAAGATGTACAGAAGAATATTTTTGCTGATATAATTTAAGAAAAATAATAAACTAATAATAATAATCTGTACACGTATCCTACACGGTTTACACACTTAAATAAGTCTTTGATTGAATCACTATAAGAAAGAATACGTCTGAATTTTCTCGAAATTTTTTTTATTAAGGTGACAAAGATTTAAAAAATTGCAATCGCGCCTATAAAACTCAAAAGCATACTTATTAAAGTTATGTTTTGTCGACTAAAAATTAAAATAATGTACTATCACAAAATTCAATAGTTAGGTCACATAATAAATTTTTGTTAATGAAGTATAAATTCCATAGTAATGTTGAATACTGACTTTAATTCAGAATATAAAGTATATTTATGACGACATCCACGTAATAAGAGACAGGGAATGCATCAAACTTAAAAAACTTAAAAAATTTGGGTAAGAAATGTTGAGTAAAATAAAAAAACATCTGAATTGCACAGACCTAATTTTTAATAAAAACAGTATGCAGATGACCAAAATTGATAATTTGATGAGAAAGTCATAAGGTTATCAATTCGGCAGTACATCTTCAAAGTAAACAAAAATCAGTTTTTAAAGAAAACAACATCGAAGGTACAATAAACAATCGGCAAACACCCTTGACAGCATAGTTGAAGTGAACGAAATCGATGTTTTGCGAAATTCTTGAAATATGTCCACATTTCTAAATCTTAGGTTTCTAACAAAAAATTGCAATCTGAAAAGAAAAAAAAAATTTAAACAATTATAGCAAGATTAAACATGGATTTTTTTGAAGAACATGAAAAAATTTTTGGAGAATAATATTCAATTAACTGAAAGAAGCAATTTTATTTATTGACTTGGAAACACATCATTTAATCAACTAATGGATTTTCAAAGCTACAGTAATGGTTATGTTGCCCAAAACATTAAATGCAACTGTAAGTTATTATTGTTATGTGACCTCATTAATTACTACGATTTTTGCATGGTTTTTTATTTCTTAAAACATTTGAAGTGATCGAATTTGAAACAAATAAAAACATTACATCATAGAAAATTCCTGTGATAACAATAAAACTCGTGCTCTTCTACGTATAAATAACATTCTTGAATCACAAAAAAAACTATATTAAATATTTGATTAAATGATGCCAAAAATAATCAATAAAGAAAAGAAGGTTAATTGTAACGAAATCGAATCTCACACACAAATTTTGAATACAATGTATGAAGAAATTAACCAAGAACAATTGAAAATTATACAAGTTACTTTAAACGAAAAAAAAATTAATTTACTAATGGACCTGGGAAAAAGAGTTTAGCAAAAACAGTCTCGTATAAAATTTTACTCTTATTCTCTCCAACAATCTAAAAGAATTTTGCAGATGCTATTAACTGGTACAGCATTAATACTTTTAAATAAAATAAAAATTCAGAGAACTATTGATTTATGGTTGGATTTAAACAATATAAACAACTTATTTTTTTATACAAACCTAAAACAAACATTAAGAAATATCTCATCTAATATAAAAATTTTCTTATTCAGTTATACTTTTATTACCGTAATTTTTCTTTATTGAATCAAAATGTGAAATATTGTTCATACAAAGAAAAATCATTTTGATCAATTGCTCTTATATTATGCGATCTCAAAGTTTATACGGTATGCACACTTAAAATTGATCAGTGTGTTATTATTTTTTTAGATTATACTGGGTGTTCCGAAAATATTCCAGGAAAACTATACCACGAGATTAAGCTTGTCAAGGCGAACAAAAATGCTTTTTACCAAATTTCGATTCGATTCGTGATTTTTGAGATATTGTCAATTTAAAATCAAGGAATATCTGCATTGTATAACAGGCTACGAAGGTTTTTTTAAGGTTATTTTTTTACCGTGATAATACAGATTTTTAGTTGACAATATCTCAAAAACCACGCATTGGAACGATATTTGGTAAAAAGCTTTGTTGTTTTTCGTGACAAGCTTCATCTCGTGGTATAGTTTTCCTGAAACATTTTCGGTACACCCTGTATAGTAATTTGAATGAGGCTGTCCAAATTTTCTCTCTTTTACCCTCCGCCCACAAATCTAGGATATTAGATTAAAGTTAGGTTGGGTTGGGTTATTGGACCCCGCTCATTTCCCCTTAAATTTATGTAAAAATGGTTCAATTTCTCCGTGTTTGTGGAATAATAAAAATCAAACCCTCTCGACTCCTACACTACTACAAAAAACGTCTTCTTTTAAAGATGCCTGTAGTCAACCGAGGAAAGGGTAGTTTATATTTAATCTATAACTAAAATAGAAATTTCCTACCGCCCATTTTATAAAGGTACAATCTGGCACGGAGGTTGGAACGCGCAGGGGGTAAAGCCCGTCTAGTGTATTTATGAATATATGAGACAAAACTTGTCAGCCGGATTAGTGCTTCCCTAAAAATTCGAAGCACTCACAAAAACGATTTCGGGCTTGATATTTTCGTTTTTTTTTTATAATTTCATGATGTCATGCATCTCCATGCCTTAATTTTTGGTGACTGATCGAATATAGCGTCCAAAAGTATAAGAAAAATACTTAGTTATCGAATAATTTTGCTTTAAATACACTATACAACAAAAAATTTCTCTTAAAATCACTGCAAAAATATTTGTTGGGTGACTGATCACTGATGTAATGGTAGATTATGATATTTAATACGCAGGATTCAAAATCGAGGATAGTAACCCATAGAATGCAGAAAATTACTGCAATAAAAATTTTTTTATAACAGAAAATACCTTTTTGGAATTTTTGGGATCGCTGATCACGATCACAGTACCTGATCAACAAAATTTATCATGTTGGATTGAAAATCTCGAATAAAAACCCGGGAAATGGCCATAATAGTACTGTAATAGGAGTTTACGGAGTAACTGATCACGAATGTAGGATCAGATCAACAAAATTGATTATGGCGGATGAAAATGGCGGATAGAAAGCCGGAAAATGTTAGAAATTAGCGTCATAAGGATTTTTAGGGTCGCTGATCACGAATGCAGTACCGGATCATCAAAAGTTAGTTTGGTGGATAGAAAATGGCGGACAAAAACGAATACAACTCGAAAGTTATTGAAAAATTGGGTTTTTATACAGAAGGTATTTTGCTGTGACTTTAAGAGGTTCTTATAACAAATCTAGCTTCACATTAAATATTAAAATGGATGCTTGATAGTTTTCGATCTGCATTTGTCTCAGATGCTGTTTCAGTGACCACTTTTGTATCTGTCCATTCAAAAAATGCCTTTTTAAAAAAACCTTTTTTTTGTATTCTCTAAGCAAAAATAAAGATAAAATACAATCACACATTATTCTCAAAAGTAAATAGTTTTCAAGAGAAAAATTTCTAAAGTTTAAAAAAACATATTTATGTAACCAATTTTTTATACATTACAATTTTTTATACATTACAATTTTTTGCTTAAATACTATCAATTAAAGGGGTCGTGCACAAACTACGATACTAATTGGACACTGCCATGCCCGCACCGCACAGTGGGAGATTTTGGTTTTTTTTTACTCCAAACCTAATATCTCGAGAAAGAAAATAGATAGAGCAATGCTTTTTTTTCATTTTCTTCGTACTTGAATAGGGAATCGAGAAAAAATACTAAGAACGCAGAAAAATGAGAACCTAACCTGAAAATTGTTGTTGAACCTCAATTTTCTGCGTTCTTAGTATTTTTCCTCTATTTCCTATTCAATTACGAAGACAATAAAAAAAAAGCATTGCTGTATCTATTTCCTTACTCGAGATAATAGGTTTTTGAGTAAAAAAAAACAAAATCTCCCACTGTGCGCCGCGCCGGCGCGCGCGCTGATTATAGTTTTGGGGCTCTCGACGGCAGCCAACGTATGCACACGGCTGATGCTGCTGCTTTGCTGGACTACTCCCGAACCAGACCTCCACCTCGCTCAGCCCACTCTACAGATATCTGTCGCGGCTGATCTGCCGATCTGTATTTTCAACGTCCAAATAAAGGGTGATTTAAATACCAACTTCATAACGTGTATCATAAATATAACCAAGAATGTATTTAAAACATGTGCCTTGCACTCCGGCCTTAAAGAGAGCGAAACTGCGAATATATGAATTGATTTGGTGCCTCATTTAAAGACGCACTATTTGACTAAGTTTATAAGACTGCCTTGTGGGGTAATTTATTAATATGCAGATTACTCTTTAGGCTTATGTATCAAGTAATATCTGTTTCGATACGAATAGCAGACGAAGCCAAGAATGAATCTTTACATTCAAATTAAAAATGACGTCATCCAATTTACAGCTACCCCTTCACGGTCGTTTATTTGTTCACTAAAGGAGGCTTTGTACCACTTGATATGTCTATTTTAAAATAAATTAATAGAGTAATACGTCAAAATCGTAAAGTAACAGGGTATTGCAATAATAAAAAGTAATTAATGATATAAAAAAATTATTTAATGAATTTTGCCATTATTAGAGACGTCTATTTTTCGTATTGTAAAAAAACATTCACAAAAGATGGGTATCTTTTCTATTTATCAATCAATTTCAATTTTGCAAATCTGTATTTTCCTTCAACAATTTGAGATAAAGCCATTAAGGGTAGTTTTTTTCAATAATCATCGTGTCGTGAGTTGCGTACCACTGTTGACATACAAATTTAAGAAATCGAGTACAAACTCGAATTTTTGTTTAAACGAATGTTTGTAACTTTTCATATTCTGATAGTTTATTAAAATTATCATAATTGACCCTATCTTGAATTATTCAAGGAGTAAAATAAGCTTTGCAAGATTTAAATCTAATAAAAAGCCATAAAGATGTTCATATTTCATAAGTTTTTGTAACAATTAAAAAAATCTATTCGTCCCACACGGCTCGATTCATAAAAGAACTACTTTCTACCTAATTAAGTATGCTTAATTTTTTTTGCAATATCTCTTCATGCACAGGGAATACCGTTCTGTTGATTAATTAAAAAAAATACATGTAAAGAACTTCTGAATTAAAGGCACTTCTTAGTATCAATTTCTTGAGCAATCTTCCTTCAATAAATACTGTTTTTATTATATGCTGTTCTGTTTGTGTCCTTTTTTATTTGTTGCAGAATATTTACTGTAGAAAAAGTACACATAAAATAAAACAACGCTCATCGCGAGTTCGTCCCCTTAAATTTTCATGTAGGAGACCAGGAGAATTGTTACGTCGCTTTTCAGAAGATAAAATTAAATGGATTGATGTTGATTCTGTTAAAGATATTCCGAAATTTCTCGAAAATCCAACATATAAAATCACTATGCCGATGATTACAAACATTAATTCTTGGATAGCAGAAGAAAGTCTATTTGTTGATGAAACAAACTTATAATTTATTTTTTATAATCAGTTGATTGATCATGAAAAATTGAAATTGAGTCTGAAAAAAGGATTACTTTATTGATAATATCGAGACACTATTAATTTATATTAAATAATTTATGTATGTATTTAAATTTATTTATTTATAATTTACTTATTTTATTAGATATAATATTCAAAAAGTAGTTGATAAATAATTATATTAATACAAAATAAACAAACTATGTCATTTTTCCAGGGAAGTGCAAGGTATGGAGCGTATGTATACGGTCGTCAACTAGGTCGCAGGGGAAGGGTCTAATAACTGCTTGGAATCGGTAACGTAGTTTGTGCACGGCCCCTAAAGAGAAAAATTTCAGGAGGAAGATTGTTTTTATTCTTCGTCACAGTATACAATACAAAATTTTCAATCATTATAACTCAAATCAGAACATACAAAGTCATAGATATGCCATTACCCCACACATTTAAGCACATCACAACCGCTAAGCTAAACTGATATGGCTGGATAACGTCACAGATACCTTTTCAAAACACAACAAATACTCTGACGCAGAGAAAAGTACAAAAAAAGCTTTTCGCTATTTTTTTCTATTTAATAAAAATTTTTTGGTTACGAAACCCACCGTTACGGAACTGATATTTCGTCTTCAAAGCTCTATTTTTTTACGATAGAATACTACTGCTTTTCTGCATAAATGACACTAGTGGCTGCTAGACTTCATAAAACCATAGATTTAACGAGGGAAAAAATACAACTAATCAGTGATTTCATGGGGTTACGGAACTGACCGAATTTTTGAATAAAGTGATTTTCGATCAGTAAAAGAGCTTTTGTCAATAGATCGGCCAACTTTTGGTGCTCCTACTGATTGTAATAATTACTTTAACATGTTAAGTATAAAAGCTAGCGATTTTAAGGTTTGTAATTGGTGTAAGAAACTCGAAATTTGCTACTAAAGTCGATGTAAAAACTTTTTTGTGCAAATCGGTAGACAAAAAGTAAACAAATCGTGACTATGGGCTTTGTTGGATGATGACCTAAAACTTTTAAATGTTTTAAGATAAAGGTATGTATATTTTAAGTATCTGCACCAATTTTCTTATTTTTGCTCACAACAGCGTTTTTTAACGAAATTTCCCATTTGGACAGGTTACGGAACTGACATTTCAACCCTCAAATGATATGTACATCAAAGGATACATTTGAAATCTGGTTTTATGGCATCAAACAGTCGAAAACTAATACAAATCGTACTTTGATACCCATACGATCGCGTATTCCATTCTCAATTCTGTGCACAAGACTAGGACACTAATAGTGCAAGTTTCGCCGTAATGACCCATATAAATATTTTTTTAATTATGATTTTTTTACCAGTAAATCAACAAACTTTATTTTCACGGGCACTGTATACCACCTTGGCGTAGAATGTGTTAATTATGATCTCTACTGTAAACCCTTTTACCCAAGTCTTAGTCGTTACTCATGATTCCTATAATCAATCTCCATTCCCCTTTTCCCCTACCTCTTTCCGCCCGAAGATGCCACATTTCCTTAAGTAGTCCTGCATCTACTCAGTTCGCCTACGAAGCCCACCCCGGATCGCCCTGTGGTGCGTGATCCTCTACTCACCTATGTACCCCAGCCGCCCCTAACTTGTCCAGCCTCTATCCAGAGCACCCACAAAGTCTTAATACTTTCTAGTCGCCCCGTGATTTAAAACTAGCTGCGATTCCAGTATGAAAGAATTCTGAAAAAAATTCCCGTGTTGAGTTGACCGGAATTCGAACCCGTGCCTCACTTAAGCAGCTATACCGCAACTGACCACGAATCGTGCCGTAGCCAACTGAGCTACGACTGATGTAAAGATACATATACTAGTATAGCTTCGCTCTGCACTCTAGCCCTCCACGCTCCAACGACCTCTGCCCATAAATAACTCTATTTTGTTTTTTTGTTTTTTAACAATTATATATGTTTTATGGTAATCCACAAGAGATTTATTACGCGTAACACTCCGTTTTAAAGGGGACTGCACCACACATTACCAAATTTCTAATATTTGTAGTGTCCTTTTTCGACGCCCTACAGTTATCAAATAATGAAATCCGAAATTGGATTACGTTTTATAGTTAAAGAAAAGTTATTTTATACAATTTCTGCAACATTTTATACGTGATTGTATTATTGATTACAAAAAATGCCTTTTAAATTAATGATAGTTAATAAAAGTTTTCAAAGCAAACGTTCCCAAACAATGTTTTTCATTGTATAAAATCACAAATTGTCCATAATAATTTAGAAACAGGAATCAATCCACTAATAAGAGTATAAACAAAATATACCGCAGTGGAGACACTAAATTTTATGGCTTGCAAATAATAGCAGTTTTTGGGCACGACTGCTTCACAGGAGGGCTTTATATTTTTACTATAGCGAAAAGTGTAACCATCTATAAAATGAATTTTTGGTACATGAAACAAATTTTGATCCAAATATGAGTGTGATCCGAAGTGGTCCTCTGGTGTATGTAATCAACCCTGTGTGTGGATAATCAAGTTTCCAGACTAACACAAGTAATTTTCATCTGATTGATCTCAAATTTGGTGGATATCTTCGTCTTTACCATGAAACGTCATGCTTTAAAATCAGAGAAGTTCTCAAAGGGAAAAAAATTCCCAGCACTTTTACTACAGAGCTTCGAGGGGGACAAACCTATTTTTTCGTTGTAACTTTGCAAATTATTATTTAAATACTAGTGTGTTCTGAAAAATAGTTGTAGATCTCAATGAAATACAACTTTTGTCTTGTGTAAAATTTTCTCTAGGAAGTCAATTAAATGCCCTAGGTTGCAAAAATAACTGAAAATAACTTCAAAAACCGTTGTTCATCCATAACTAGAAGAAATTGACATTTTACAACGAAGTGCTACATACAAAAAGTTGTATATCGTAGAAGAATACAACTTTTCTATATCTTAAGTTTTACTCTACAATCTCATCCTGACGTTTTAAACAACAAAAATCGTTCTAAATTGTCCGAAGAATCGTTTTGCGATACCTAATTTTTTTGTTCGACAGTTGAGGTCAAAATGTTGAATACAAAACTTGTAAAACTAAACAAAATACACTTCTTTTGTAGCTAAAGTTTTTTTCTAAAGTATTGTTATAATGCTCTTAGTGACTAAAATCGATTTAATCTCGCTTAAAAATCTTTAGCAGTCGTGCCTTACATGCAAAATATTAGCTTTTTGCATAAATTTATTGCTTGTTTAATATATACTTGTATACATAAGCCATCAAAACGATAATATATTTTAACGAGTATTATTAAACTAAACATTGAAGTTTACTGAAATTATGACATGCTCACTAGAACAATTTTTTTAAAATTATATTTTTCCTAAAATTATTAGCTCAATATCACTCCTCAAACGGCTTTGAAAATTGTTCAAAACTATTATTTTAACATTGCTTTACATAATCAAAGGAAACAAGGCCTTATAAAAAAATAAAACTCATAGACTAACTAAATACTTAAAGATTTTTATTGGCTTTGTGCAATTATTGATCATAAAATTGATTACAACATATATTATAACTATATCATTCAAAAAGCTTTATTGATCTTACGAATATTGTTCCTCAGCATTGAGTTTACATCTCTTATTCATTTTCAACTTACAGTTTTTTTATATTGTTATGTAGTACCATAGCCAGTACCCTTGTAAGATCGCGCCCTTAAACTCAGTGCTTGCGGCGAATAAGCGACAAAGACAAAGTAAGTGGACCGCCAAAAGAGTGGGGGGCAGCCAAAGCTATGCACGCTCTCTCCGTTCGGCCTCCAAAACTAATACGTCACGCGCGTCTGCTTTCTTGTCCTAGCACAAATAAAGGCTCAGTTATTTTAACTCGCGGCTATTAATTTATTTCGCACCCCCAAGCTCCGCGATTTCTTTATACCAGGCAGTTAAAGTTAACCCAACCCACGACTTTTAGCGCTCGACGTGGCACAGTTGAGCGAAACCCAGAAAAGGGTGTCGAAAATCTCGCTTTAACTTAATTTTGCTCCAAAAATTGTTTTTAGTTTAGTTTACCTCATATTGGACTTGAATTTTTGAATACATTTTCACGCAAGTCAACATTATTGCAAGTATTGTGTAGGTGGCGCCAATGTCGTTACGGTGACCGTACCTAGTTGCTTGTATTTGATTTTCGTAAAGGTTTTGACCAGGAAAAATGAGCTATTAGTGATCTTAATGGGTTTTAAAGCCACTAAATATAATATTTATTTTGCAAATCATTTTCATGGTTTCCAAGGCCTTTAATTACAAATCTGTTGTTTGTTTTGCAGAAAACATTTGTTTCAACAAATAGTAGGTAAAATTGTTCAAACTACAAGTAAAATGTCATTTCAATAATTTTTTGGGTCTTTTATTACAAATCTGTTGTTTTTTTGCAAAAAGCAGTTGTTCAAACGATTCGTATGGAGAAATAGTAAGTAAAAAACGATAAAACTAAAAGTGACACTTTATTTACACGGTTTTTGTATCTCTCGTTGCAAATCTGGCTTTAGTTTTGTTAACAAAAACTGTTCAAGCAATTTGTTCAAACAAATGTTGTGCTTGCCTCTGGTGATTATATAGTATAACTATGTATATGTGTACTTATTACTCTATACATGATTAAGTGTGGGTATTTATCCTTTACACCTATTAGTTAAAGATATTAAATAACTACTATTACACCTAATATATATGATGATTAGTCAATGAACATATGCTACTTCCGTAAATAACAAATATTTAAACTTAGTTATTGAAGCAAATGAATTGATGAATAGAAAGTAACGGTTGACAAGATCAAAGATACGTTTTTTCAAAGGTGTCAAGATGTAAAATGTAACAATAAATTTTTAAAATTTTTAAAATGTTCAATACAAAATACATATGGTGATATTTTTTATATTTTAATGTACATAATTATTTGATTTTTTATAAAAAAATGTGTTAAATTCTTTAACGATTAAATATTAGGAATTTTTTCGTTGAATATACATGTGAAATCTTGTCCGGAAAGTTTTAGAATTTAAAAATGTGAATCTAATGAAAAAAAAAGGTTTGAATACTTAGGGGTAAATGTAGGTATTACTGAAACTGCATCGGTTACTGCCAATTTTTATAAACTGACTCCTAATAACTTTTATAAAGGATATATTCTGTTTTAAAAAATATTACGAATAAATTGTGATTTTGCAAATATAATGGTAATTTGTTAAGATCAATTTTATCTTGACATAATGTAATTAATTAAAGACCGTACGAGAATTCACTTGAATTTAGAAAACCTTGGTCTCGCGAATAAAATCCTTGACTTATGAGTCGTTTTTAACATACAAAAAAGTCATAAAACTTGCTAAAAATGTGTAGGTGTTTGAAGGATTAGTTACTATTCCATAAAAATTGAAGAAAATGATAAAGACTTGGTTCAATTTAATTGACAGTATTTGGTACACTTTAAGCAGCTGTGACGGTATTACTGTTGTCAGCTTCATTTACGTTTGAGCGAAGATCATAACCTTATCTTATAACACTGCGTAAGCGCAATAACCCTATAGTTTTATTTATTGTAGCTAGATTTTTTTTACTTGCTCGTTTGCAAAAGTATCGACTGGAACAATGGAAGTGAAAAAAGGTGCAAGGTCAAAAAAAGTAGCAAAGCAACAAGAACAAATCATGGAATTTAAAAAAAAGCATAAGATTACAGAAACTCATGTGTTGAAATCCAAAAAAAAGCATGCTTGACCGAAATAGTCAATACATTGCGGAAGAAAGTACACTCTGTTTCGGATTTCTAATTATTATTATTTTTGCGAAAAAATTGATTGTTTTGAGAAAAGAGAAGTCAGTGTATGAGTGTTACAAAAGTTTGAAGTCTTTATAAAAGATTATCTATCAGTATTTACTATAATTCTGTTCAATGTTAATTTCTAGTATTACAGCTTTTAAAATGGTGATGTATAAGTCTGGATTAGTATAAACGATTTTGATATCGATAGCTCAATAATAAATGTTAATACTGATAATTTGAAAATTTATAAATAAAATATTTTTGATGGTTTCTACATTTAATTCTTCATAACGTTAAAATCAAATTTCACACTTTAGAAATAAAATAGTGGATAAAAATAAATTAACAGTAATTGAAAGCAGTGACAGTAATAAGGTATCAGTAATTAAAGCAATGGCAGGAATTGGGTGTCAATAATACAAGCACAGTGGCAGTAATACCAGCATTCGGCTAATTCAATCAAAATGTATGTACTATTAAACTGTAATACTAAAAATTAAATTGTATTAAACCTTACAATTTTTTCGATCATATAAAAAATATTTATATTCAACCTAAGTCTAGAATCTCAAACTTAAAAAAAAATGAAGATTACAAATTTATTCACACTTCTGTAGTATGCCTTCTTATGTGTCTAAGACAAAAAAGGGTCAGTAATACCTACATTTACCTATATATCAAGCTCGTACGTACAGTTAACAATATCCAAACGTACAGCTTGTAAATAGGAAACAATTTTTCGAAAAACTTTATGCAGCAGCGCATTAAACGAGATTAGGATATCAACAATCTGTAAGAAGTGTCGCAACTGTATGAGCTGTTTATAAACATTGTCTCAGTGACTCCCTCCCTCCCTCTCTCAACAGTAAAAGGTACCAAGAGAAGGCATTACAGAGACAGTGCTGCTCTTGTGAGGGCTCCGCAACCTCAGTTTAAGGTGTGAGTCGAATCAAGTTCAAAGTATGTAAATAAAGAAATGCCAAAGCGTTTATAATACCGTGTTAAATATTTTCGTACTAGATTTTCGTCCCTGTTTTCCATTACACTCTTGAGGTGGCTCTCTCTCTTCGTTAAACTAATCCATTGGAAGTCATCGCGAAAAAAATTGCAGATATTTGGATAAGTTTCCTAGAAAATTCAATTGTCCACTTTTTTTTCGTATTTCCATACAAATAACTGGATTTTCTGGAAAAACCATCCAAGTTTTTGCAATTTTTTCCCTGATAGCTCCCAATGAATGTATTCGAGTAAAAAAAATAAGCCCAAAAAATTTAAAATCAGTTGTTAATTAAAAAAGATTAACGTCATTTGTTAAATTTTTTTTCAAGCTTCGGCCTGAAAAATTTAAGAACAAAATTTTATAAAAAAGAATTGCATGATATTTACTACTATCTATATTATTGTCAGATTAAGTGACACTTTCCATAACTTTTGATAAACATTTAAAATAAGATATTTAAAGTATGTGATGTACAGGGGTCATGAGCCACCTCAACCTAAAGTAGGGAAATAAACGCTCAAAAGTAGGAAACGTGCGATTCATCTTTCCGAAGTATAAAAGTGGAATTTCTTCTTTTGAAAGTAGAAAAGGCATATTTCCCTATTTCGGAATTAAATTAATACATTTTTTCTTGGTAAAAGTATAAATGATATGATTTATACTTTTAAAAAGTACAAAAGAGCTGATTCCGAGTTTTAAAAGAATAAATTAAATACTTTTTATTTATATTCATGACTGGTATGTATAAAAAAAAAAAATTTATTATTCGAATGAGGTTCTTATTTAGCATTATCTAAAAAATGTTTCAACTACTATAATGGGCACAAATTTACTGTGCTATCATTTAAGAGTTTGCTAAAAACTTTTGGAATACCGATTAGTCAAGTGTTCCTACTTAATTTTTTCAAGTTCACAGATAAAAAGTTATGAATTATTAAAGAGTGTGTTTTTTTAATCACTTTAATAAGAATAATCCGAATATGAATTCAAATAATTTCTATTGCACTGAATGAACAAGTATGACTACTTAAATGTAGTAGAAATTTAAAATTGGACCCATGGGTCCCTTGCGCCCAGATCAAAATTTGTACCAATTAGCCAAAAGTGACTGAAATTTTTTTTTTGTCAAAGAATCCTACTTTGAATTATTTTGTGCTCTTCTACTTTTTTGGAAGGAGGCTCGAAAAAAAGTTATAGTGGATTTTCTTGAGATAGTTCAAACGACTGAATATTATATATGATAGATTTTGGCTTAACTCTTTGTAATAATTTGTGGAATGTTTGCTGAGTACTTGTGTAAGTAATGTGACGTGGCGAATCCACGTCAGAGTAATCAGCAAACAAGAGGAGAGGCGGTAAGACGCTCACCAATCCTACCTCATCCCATGCCCCTCTACCCGATCCAACTTACTCAAGCTATTAGCCGTATCGTCAGCAGTCGGCATGGTGTATAACAGCGGATATGCCTGCGCACCGTTATATATAGGCATATAGGACATTTGGGCAGCTAGCACATGTGAGCTGGCGAGAGAAACACTCTCGCTCTTGTCTCGCGTAACACGGACGTACTGTGTCTAGCGTCTGTTATTGAAACACATGTGGAAAACGTCGAGCTACCGCGTGCGTGATATTGAGTGCAGGTAGCAGCTACGGGAAAGTGTACGACACCAGCAGCCACTGCAAACGCCTGTGCCACATCCGAGCGCCCGACTGCCCGTCGGATCTCTCGGTGCCCGTATTTCTTATAACACCTGTGCCGCAGGACCTGGTTAACACGGTAGGCTCACCTATTTTCTATATTTCTTTTGCCTAGAGCATCGTACCGAGCAGCAAATGCCGACGCTACACCGGTAGGGCTGGAGTTAAATACATTGAATTAAGAAGCCGGATAGTATGGCAATGTATACTTGTGCTGATTTTTGATATTGATATTGAATGAATATAAGCTTTGTCAAACATATAAGTTTGTTGTTTCTTCAAGTAATGCATGCTCTTTAGTATATTATCCGCCTTATTCCTTCAGTCCTTTGTTAAGTATTTATACATCGTGTTTTGCTACGTTAAAGCAAGGTGAGCAAGACACGACACGATATATGGCGCTCGACTAGTTGTTATAGGCAATTGCTCGGCGCGGTGATTTTTGGTGACCTTTATGCGTGCGCGCCGTGTGCTTCGGCAGGTAGGTGCTCATATAAGTATTGCCTGGCTGCTATGTTTATAGTTTGGTAAACTTTATACTTTTATATCGCAGTGCGATGAAAAAAGTATTTGATATTGGTTGCTTGGTGTACATTAGTATATATATTTTACATATTAGTTCATGATTTTACTGCCGTACACTTATGACATGTACATTTTATGAATATACTTGATTGTTTGTATAATATTTCCTGCCGTTGTCTCTTACCCATCTGTAGTTATATATAAGTATATGCACATTCGGCCGTGTTGTGTAATTTCGTAAATGATTGTGCTGTTGTCCTATTCGAAACAAAGTGTATACTTCTATAGTAACAGTAGACGATAGGCTGTGTAGAAAATCTGTGGGTACATTCTAGGGCTGTATTGTGTCCATGTACGTATACTACCGTGCAGTGTACAATTTATCGTCCCATCCTTTTTTTTTCTTCTCTCAACGATCCTCTCAATATGTACTATTAAAACATAAAAGTATTAGTCAACGATTCGTCACGAATAAATTTGCAGTGTATCTTTCTCTCACGTGTAGCGTAGGACTAATACACGCGAATAAAAATGACGGTTTCGTTAGACGACTTGGAATTTTATTTTAGTGCGAGTTTGGAAGGGGGGGATGAATTCGAGGGACTGAGCCTAAGGACACGGATGAAGGTAATTGCGGATGCGGTGAATCAGTATACAGATAGAGAAGTTTTTTAGTATTTGATATTATTGGGACTAAAAAGTAATGGTACTGTTTCGGAAGCTAGGGATCGGTTACGGAAATTTCTGTATCGAAAATACTTCGGGCCGACAGCCAATAATTGGAGTCGGGAGAACGACGAAGTTGCACAAGTAGGGGGCAATACCTCTACACTAGAGATTTTGGACAAAATTCATAGGCCGGAACGCCGCGGAACCCGGTTTTTGTATAACGAATCGAATAATGGGTTGTCAGAAGTAGATACTAGTTCGTCGTTCGTCGCGAATTAATCGCGCCAATGCCTCGTCACCTACACCTCAACAACGATTTCGTGAGGTCGTAAGACAGTCAGGTACGTCGCGATCTCGATAGTGTAGGGATGCAAGGAAATAGCGTCAAAATAGAATCGATAGTGCGAGATGGACAGGACGTACTCGAGTACACGTATCAGCAAGCTCCTCAGGTCTACAAAAAGAGATGAGTGGCCGATCAGGAGAGAGATCGGGATTATTCTACAGGCCGTCCGATGTATTAGGGGCAGGTTCAGTCCTAGGCTCTGGGGAAAACTTGGCACCTGCAATGAAAGCAAGTTGAGCTGCCAGGGGGAACGTAGGAACCGCGTACAGACAGCATGGAGCAGGTTTGGATATGAATCAAGGGGCAAGTAAGGCCGCCGAGGAGAACGTAGGAGCTGGGCACAAGAAGCAGGAGGCAGTCTTGGAGCTAAACCAAGGGACACGTTTGGCACTGGGTAGTAACAACCGTCAAGTAGATTTGGGAGCCGGAGATGTGGAACATGGTACCACGTACGGACGTTGGGTCACATGGTCGGACGAAAACCCTGCAGACCACCGCCCAGAGGCCTCATCCACTGGTGTACACAGATACGGTACAGAGCTGGGGTACCAGGAGACAATTTTGCAGGCCGATGGGTATTTGCACCAATGCGCGAGCGGAATTGAACGTACTCCTGCGATGGCATCTCAGACGCCCAATATGCCCCAAGCACATTCAACTGTTCACTCGTACAATTTAGGCGCTACACCCCGACAGGCTGACAAAATACCAGTATCGCGAGCGCAAAACGTACCTCCGCACTTATTTATAAATTATGCAAGTATGCCATTACCGACAACCGACAGCGGCAGCCAACCTCGGTTTGATATACATAGTCATGGCTCGCGCAATTTCCCTGCACAAACAACAGTTCAACCCGGAGTCTCGAGATAGCTACCGTTCTTTTCCGAGTGGTCATTTAAGGCAAGGGGGGAAGCTCAGGTAGGCGTTTCCCAACCGTTGACGCACTAACGCGGGTCACAGATCCGGTACGAAAAGATCTGTTGGCCCACTGGAATATTTTATTTCGAGTAGCGCCAAGGACAACCTGGAGGATTTTTTGACGCGTTTATGGGAATGTGTGACAATGTATGGTTTGTCGTTAGAAGAGTTTCTTAGAATATTGCCAGCAGTATTTGACGAGGAAACCAACAATTGGCTCCGACGGAACAATACTATTGGCGTAATCCCAAAATGCCACGCCATCTAAGAAATTGGCCGCAGTAGTAGATACTACCACCCCTAGCATCAGAGATAACAATGAGCTACAGCTTATGAAAGCATTGACTGCTCCGGCTGAAACCATGTCGGTTGGAGAGGCTGAAATGGTGAGGCAGCATCGGAGTGTGCAACAGCCACTAGAGGAGATGCTGGCTCCGTTGAAAGAAATCATGCTAACAAAATAGGAGGCCACGAAACGGCGCCAGAGTGCACAAACTTATGCTCCAAAAGAAAAAAATCGAACAACCAAGTCAACGAGCAATAGCTCGAAAAATACAAGTGAGGAGAACACTACGGAAAACAAGGACCGTTCATGCTTCATTTGCCGTAATGTCAGACACTGGCGTAATGATTGCCCCTACCGTGAGTACTGTACTAAGTACGGCAAGATGGGGGATAGGCGCTTCAAGTGTCCTAAATGTAGCGCGGATACACCGGAAAGCGGCAATGGAGAGAGACACTAGGAGTCGCTGCCGCCTCACCGAAGCCAGATGCGACTCCAAATAACTCAGATGTGACAGTAAACAAATCGGAAGCCACCAATGATAAGGACCGACAGGGATTTTTTAGAATTCGTTCATCGATAGTACTTGCAGTACTAACAGTTTTGACATTGCTAGTAGGGAAACTAGGCGATGTGCGAAAGTGTAGTAGTTGGCGGGTATGTTGGCTAGGAGAATTTTTTCGAATATTCCTGACGGCCTACCTATGTAATTAGTTAAGTACTAGCACCGCTATGGTACACGGGACAGGCGGAGCGATAAAAGAATCAGTTCCACAGTCAACTGTGCAGGCGGAAAGGGCCTCAGAAGTGGGGACGTTGGAATATACAACCACTTCTAAAGCGATGGACGGCAAGAGCGGCTGGAGCCGAGTTTCCTACCGTCGACTGATGTAGTGTCAGCCACGGGCCGGGGACTTGAGTGAAGAACAATCAGAACTGAAAAGGTAAGAGGTCTTGGCACTTGCAGAGGACATAAGTCACTACTTACCGCTGGACGTCGAGGGTATTAGAGTGCAAGCTCTCACGGATAGCGGTGCAGTACACAGTTATCTAAAAAAGGGAGTTACTACGCGATTGAAGAATTTCCAATCCTGTCGTGCTACGATTTCTATTGTGGACGAAAAATGATAGTAGTTGAAGGCATTGCAAGTGTTCCGTTCACAATCGGAAAAACTACCGAGACGTTGACGATGGGATTAGTGGACGGATTGGAGTACGAAGCCATTTTTGGAATTGATTTTCTAAAAACTTTCCAAGTTATCGTAGAATACGGTAAGGATTTATGGAGTACTTCCACGAGTCCCTGGCAATAACTTAAGTGCGAAGAGAGCGATCCGATCGGCACAGCGGCGGTCGCTGCTACGGGAGGATTGGTAACGATGACCACTTTTGAGGAGCACGAATCGAAAAAAATTCTCGACTCCTGATTGTTTTCCGCCCGGACAAGCTCGGTAGCACTACGGTGGCCAAACACAGTATCGATATCCAAGGCTATCTCCCAATCAAACAACGTCCCCAACGGTATGCACTCAAAGTACTGCAGATATGCGATGAGATAGATCGTTTGTTGAAAGAAAATATCATCGATGAATCGGAAAGCGCGTGGTGTAGCTGTCCGCTTCTCCAGCTGAAGTCAAATGGGAAATTTCTTTTTTGTATAGATTATCGACAAGTGAATGAAATTACACGAAAAAACGGTTATCCCATGCGAATCATGGATAATATTTGAGATAAATTACGCAGGGCAAGGTACATATCAAAAATCGATCTCAGTGAGGCTACCATCAAATCCTCTTGGATGAGGGTAGCAACGAATTTACAGCGTTAGCTGTGCCCAGTAGGGGATTATATCAATATGTACGCATGCATGACCTACGGATTGACCAGTGCCCCAGCAACATTCCAGACCATCATCGACCGTATAATTAAACCGAAATGGGAACCGTATGTTTACACATACATGGATGATATTATCAGCGTCACTGAAACATTTGAAGACCACCTTAAGTGGTTGAGGGTGGTTTTAAAAGCATTAAAAGAGGCAAATATAGTTATAAATCGCGAGAAATCAGAGTTTGGTTCTAGAGAGGTTAAACACCTTGGATACGTGGTCGACGAGGAAGGTTTTCGGACAGATCTCGACAAACTTAAGCCAATTTCGGAGTATCCTACGCCTACACCCTTCAGCAACTCAAGGCTACCCTATCTTGTGCACAAGAAAACTCAGTCGCAGTAATTACACCCAAGATGGAGCAAGTTAGCGACGAGTAGTACTTGAAACAGATAAGAGGAGTGCAGTCTGTTCCACATTCGAAATATGAGAATAGGGCCCTTTTCTTCCACAAACCCAACCCTATCGTTAATTCAACGATAGATGGTTTTGACGTACGGAAGATCGTTTTACCGAAGGAATACCGGGTTCAAGCACTACGCTGTGCTCAAGGTGAACCCCAAGTAGGTTATGTAGGGGTAGAAAAGACTTAAGCCGGTCTCGCAAATTATTATTATTGGCCTTGTTACTTTTAAGATGTAGTCTATTATGTACACGAGTGTCAGAAGTGTCAACAGAAAGAATTGTCGAGCAACCATGAATGGTAATTGCAATGGATATTGCTGGACCAAACCCTCCGTCGAAAAATGGACACAAATATATACTTATCATTAAAGATCTATTCACCATGTATGTCGTGCTAGAAGCGCTTCGGAAGGTAGATGGAAAGAACATACGGAAAGCGGTAAAGAAACCGGTATTGAACGGGTGGGGAAAACCAAAATATATATTAACCGGTAACGGTATGGAGTTTGTGAATTGGGAGTTTAAAGAAATGTGCGAGATATATGGGATCGAACATTCTACCATTTCGCAATACCAAGCACAGGCCAACCCTGCCAAGCGCGTGATCCAAACCCTGAACCCGATGATCAACTCATTTTTAGGTAAGGATCACCGGCTGTGGGACGCACACCTCCATTAATTTACATTTGCAATCAATACGATGGAGCAGGCATCTGCAAAGTTATCCCCGGCATTCCTAAACTTTAGCCGCAATTCATCACCTGTAGCACTTCCAAACCGTAACACACCGGCCGCGCCGTTAGACTTGACTGATATGACATTATGGGCTGATAGGATTAGGCACTTAGAAAGGATCAGGGATTTGTTTGTGAAGCATCTTGAGTCAGCACGAGAAAAACAGGCAAAATACTACAATCGTAGGTGAAGGGTGGAATCATTCGCTTTGGGGGATAGTGTAATGCGAAGGAATTACGTGTTATCCTCCGCAACTTAAGGATTCGCTGCAAAAATCGTGCTTAAATTTGTAGGTCATTGCACAGTAACCCAGTTGCTCTCGGATGCAGTGATGAAAGTAAAGGACAACGTGACAGGTAAATTAATACGAACCCACATTAACGAACTAAAGCGATATACACCCCCACGCAAAGGTCTCGACATTTAATCTTATGTGAGCGATATCCCTACAGATCCCTGAAATTTTTTTTTTGAAACAATGTATATTCTAGTATTAATAACAAATATATGGGTTTATTTTGTTTCTTTTACGATCACCCAGAAAAATCAAATAATCCAGCATGTTTGACATTTTTCGATATAATTTCAAAGCCATTTCTTTACATTGAGAAAAAAAACATACCTCAAGCAACCAATTCTTATAATATACTTGCAGCAAACGCCAGCACGTAACGAGGTATCTCCCGAACACGTGTCTATAAAGCACATTTCCATGTCCTTTTATTCTACCGACTGTTCTTTACCCCAGCCTTTTCGCTTTTTTACCATAGTTAAACCTTTTAACGAAGTTGCCAACTTTAGACGTGTTACAAGCCAAGGTATTGGCTGAGTTTGGGCTCGGGGAGGTGCCGAAGGGCAGGTAAGAATAATTGTGAGGTGCAAACAGCACTATGACATCAGCAGTGGAAGCCAGGAAGAGCCCTTACGGGGCTGACTACTCTAAAAAGACAGCCATTTTTTTTTTTTAGAAAAAAGGAGGTAAAGAGATTTTATTTTTGGTTTTTTATTTTATCCACGTAAAAAGAGAAAACAACCTTGCTCCCACTTTACAGGCAATCATTTTATTCTTTCCTTCATTTCGTTGATTGCTAATATAATTATGGATTTCTATCGCAGTGCTATTACTGTCTTGCGATTATTTCGTATTGTAAGCACAAGCCTGTGCATGCGCATCATACTATCCGTCCATAGAGCACTAAAAGCAATTAACATCTTACACTGACACCTTACACAACACCGTTTTATATACAACAAATAAGGCCGCTATTCAGGCCGACCAGTACCTCCTGCATAAGTTTCTGAACAAGAAGACGACACATTACACAAAACACAAACATATACTTAACACCACCTTATACGTCCGTTTTAACAGGAGATTTAGCTGAAGTCAGATGCTCACCTATAGGATGTGCGACTACCCAGGGTGGAGCCAAAGTTTACGGAGGGGGTATGTAAAGTGGCGAATCCACATCAGAGTAATCAGCAGACAAAAGGAATGGCAGTAAGACGCTCACCAATCCTACCGCATCCCATGCCCCTCTACCCGATACAACTTACTCAAGCTATTAGTCGTATCGTCAGCAGTCGGTATGGTGTACAACAGCAGATACGCCCGCAAACCGATATATATAAGCATATAGGGCACTTGGGCGGCGAGCAAATGTGGGCTGGCGAGAGAGACACTCTCGCTCTTGTCTGCGCGTAACTGCACGTACTGTGTCTAGCGTCTGTTATTGATACACATGTGGAAAACATCGAGCCCCCGCGTGCGTGATATTGAGTGCAGGTAGCAGCTACGGGAAAGTGTACGACACCAGTAGCCACTGCAAACGTCTGTGCCACATCGTCGCCCAGGACCGCTACATCCGAGCGCCCGACTGCCTGTCGGATCTTTCGGTGCCCGTATTGGTTATAAAAATGTTATGTTGAAGAGTGTACCTTACACACGTTTTTTTTATTTTAAAAATAAAACAACTGTCTGCAGCTATCCACTAGTTTTAATAATGATCGTAGTGACAGGGCTTCAACAATTTCTTATATGGATTTCATGATAGTTTTGTAGAGTACTAATCATATATCGTTTGATAAAAAAAACTGTGCTTAAATACTTAGTACAAAATTTTTATTCTAATGTACTGATCACGTAAAAAACTGTGAAATTAGAGAAATGCTTCAAAAAAGTTTCTTTAATGATGTAAACATTAGATTTTATGATTTACGTAAAATTGAAAAAAATTAAGCCTCTATTACGCCTCTGAAGAAGCTAACTCAAATCGGATAGCAGGTTTTTAAATTAGTTCAATTAGTTAAATAGTTAACTGGCGCATTAGTTAAATTACAAATTTTAAGTATCATCGTAATTAACAAGTAAATTGATATTCAGATTTTTTAAATATTATCAAACCTTTTTTTTAAATTTGTATGCAATGCACTAAACAATATAGCACATATTAATACCAAATACAAATTAATTTTAATTGATTAAGTGTATAGAAATCGCAAAGAGTTGAACATATTTTTAGAGCTAGATCATTTGGAAAATTGATAGATACTTCTGGTCCATATTATTCATCAAAATATAAATCTCCATATATATAAGAACTAAGTAGCGAGTATTAAAATTAATTCTTTTGAAAAGATACTGGTGCAACCATATTCTGAGTAATGTTAACATTTTTTGAGGGTTTTATTACAATAATAAAGAATATTTTTAATATACGGCTGTCTTTGTACTGGAAATTTGTTGTATTTTTATCTTGTAATTAGAGAGAAATTACGTATGCATAGTTATATAATTTGCATTTATTATTAGTTGCAACCATAATTGTCAATGAATTTTGGTACAAAATATTTTATCTCATTAATAATCGTATACTCGTTACAGCACTGCAATAAACTAGGATACGTATAACTGTTTTCTTCTTAATTCAGATCCATTACTTTTGTCGATACGAAAAATTGAAAAACAGAAAAGAGTAAAGAATCAACAGAAGGAATAAAATTTTGGCTCGCAAAAGAAAGTGAACGTTAAAATAGGTCTTCAGACAAAGAGTAAATAAGTTACTAAGAATGTGCAATTTTGTGTGCAATAATATAGAATTCCTACTAAACAAATGAAAGTAAAGATTTTTCTCAGCAATGATGATTTGTTATTTATTTACATGTTAACAAATTCGTTTGAAACAATAATTAAAAATTTGAACACATTCTAAAATATGTCTTTATGTAGAAAATCACTAATAAATAAATTAAGTTTGTAATAAAATAAAGTTAAATCCATTGGTCTCGCTATCCATTTATCAGGCAATTGAAATGTTGCACAACGTTTCGGCCTTTTTTGGTTAAAACCAAGGCCCTCTTCAGGTGCACTATAATTGAATACAATAATAATTATAACTTATAAACGATTTTGCAATCGCGAACAATTATAAATACGCACGATACTTACAATATTTTTCATTATACGAGATGACACGTCAATTTAAACGCGGTGCGAGGAACACATCGGGCTGTGTCTCGCGAGACAGTGTGGCGCTAACAAGAGGAACTATCAGCAAGACACATGTAGACATACGAAAGTCATGTGTTAGTATGCGAATTACATGTATGTGTGAAATTATATTTACGAGGTGACGAGCCTGCCGAACGCAACCGCTACTAGAAGCAGGAGTGTCTGCAATGAGAGTGAGAACGAAGGGCTACGTTTGTATTTTCAAATTATCCAGAAAATTTTTATAGCAGTTTCTTAATTTATTTGTATCAGTAATTCTATTTAAAGTGTTGTCAGTTAAATGTATGTAAATCATTTCAGAAAAAAGTCTTTTTTAATAATTACTTTCTGTATCTAAAATTTTAATGTTGTCAAAATCAAATGTGTCCTGTTGCTGCTGCGTGCTCACCCAGCGCCGACCTTGTATTTTTGTTTCTTGTATCCCTTATATGTTCACAAATTCTCAGCTTTTATATTCTTCCAGACTGCCCAACATACTTTTTATTACAATGATTGCCGTTTATTTTATAGACAATATTATTTTTTTCCGACCATGGTGTGATATCTTTGCCCAACCTTATAATACTATTAAATTTATTTGTGTTTTTATAGATGAT
>JAPYYV010000517.1:0-34110 GCA_030522625.1 Copidosoma aretas
ATAGTTGAAGGAATCATTACAAATATAACAAGATAACCTAAATCCTAAGCTTTTCAATTCTGTTACTCGCGAAACAGCAAGTTTAATAATATAATAATACTATAAATTATTGTTGAAATAACAAGATAACTTAAATCCTAATCTTTTAACCAGTTAATCCGGGAAACAGCCAGTCAATGATATACTAATTAAATCTATTATTATAATAACAACAATAGAACCTAAATCCCAAGCGTTTTAACCCAGTAATCTGGAGAACAGCATGTCAATGATATAATAAATAATAATATGTCATGAAATTAACAACATAACCTAAATCCCAAGCTTTTTAATTCAGTAACCCGGGGGACAACGAGTCAATAAAATGATGATTGATTTGATTATTATAATATTAGCAATACAACCTGCATTCGAAGCTTTTTAACCCAGCAACCCCGGGGACAGCAAATCGATGATGTAATGATTTAATAAATAATTATACACATAAAAATATACCCTTAATCCGAAGCTGTAAACCTGAAAGTTACTGGGGACAGCAAGTTTAAAAATATATTGATAATATAAATTATTGTTTAAATAACAAGATAACTCAAATCACGAGTTTTTTAACCTTGTAATCAAGGGGACAGCCAGTCAATAGTACAATAATTTAATCAATTATTATAATAACAACAACATAACCTAAATCCCAATCTTTTTATCCCAGTCTTCTGGGGCATCGAATCAATGATATGATTATTGCACAAATTTTCACAAATATAACAAAATAACCCAAATCCAAAGCTTTGGAACCCAGTATCCCGGGAGACAGCGAGTCAATTTAATGATAAATCAATAAATTAATATAATATAAGCTATACAACCTACATTCTAAGCTTTCAAACCCAGTAAATCGAAAAACAGCAAATCGATGATATAATGATTAAATAAATTATAATACACATACGAACCAAACCCAAATCCGACGCCGTATAACCCAGTTATCCGGCGTACAGCAAGTCAATAAAATAATATTTTATCAAATTATTTTAATATTTGCAATATAACCTACATTACAAGCTTGTTGACACAGTTACCCGGGATACAACAAATCGATGATATCATAATTGAATAAATTAATGTACACATAAAAACATAACCCAACCCCAAAGCTGTTTAAGCCAGTGTCCCTAGGAACAGCGTGTTTAAACATATAATAATAATATAAATTATTTTTTAAATAACAAGATAACTCAAATCCCAAGTTTTTTAACCCAGTAATCTTAAGAACAGCCAGTCAATGATGTATCAGTTTAATAAATTATTATAATAATAACAACATAACCTAAATCCTAAGGCTTATGAACCTTGTAATCTGGGGGACAGCGAGTCAATGATAAAATAATTGGACGAATCATTACAAATATAACAAAATAACCTAAATCCTAAGCTTTGTAACCCAGTGTCCCGGGTGACAGCGAGTCAATGTAATAATAATTACATAAATTATTAATTAAAGAACAACATCAGCCAAATCTCAAGCTTTTTAACACAGTAACTCGGGGGAGAGCGAGTCAATCAAGTATTAATTCAATAAATTATTATAATATCAGCAATACAACCTACATTCTAATCCTTTTAACCCAGTGACCCGGGGGACAGTAACCAATAATATAATAATTAAATAAATTATTATACACATCAAAACATAACACAAATCCAAAGCTGTATAACCCAGTATTCCGGGCAACAGCGAGTTTAGTAATATAATTGTATCATAATTTATTGTTCAAATAACAAAAGAACCCAAATCCCAAGCTTCTTAACCCTATTACTCGAGGGACAGCAAGTTTAATCATATAATGAATATATAAATTATTGATAAATAACAAGATATCTTACATCCTAATCTTTTTAACCCAGTAATGCTAGGGATAGCCATGTATGATATAATAATTTAATAAATTATTATAATAATTACAACATAACCTTAATCCTAAGCTTTTAAACCCCGTAACCTGGGGGACAGCTAGTCAATAATATAATTGCACAAATTATTACAAAAATATCAACATCACTTAGGTCCCATCCTTCTCAACCCAGTTACCCGGGGGACAGAAAGTCAGTAAGATAATAATTCATTCAATTATTATTATATTAGCAATACATCCTTAATTCGAAGCTTTTAACCGAGTAATCTGGAGGACAGCAAATCGATGATATAATAAATAAATAAACTATTATACACATGAATCATAACTCAATTCCGAAGCTGTATAATCCAGTCGGTAGGGATACAGCGACTTTAATAATATAATAGTAACATACATAATTGTTCAAATAAAAGATAACTTCAATCCTGAGCTTTTTAATCCAGTAATCTGAAGGCTAGCGAGTCAATGATATAATAATCAAATAAACTATTAAATATATAAAAACATAACCCAAATCCGATGCTGTATACCCCAGTGTCCCGGGGGACAGCAAGTTTAACAATATAATAATAAAACAAATTATGTTTTGAATTAGAAGATAACTTGAATCCTAATCTTTTTAACCCAGCCATTCAGCGAACAACCCGTTAATAATATAAGAATTGAATAAATTATTATAATATGAGTAATAACAACATAATCTACATTGTAAGTTTTTTAATTCAGTAACCGAGCGGACAGCAAGTAAAGTAAATAATAATTTATTTAATTATTATAATATTAGCAATACAACGTACATTCCAAGCTTTTTAACCCAGTAACCTGGGGGACAGCAATCACTGATATTATAATAGGATACATTAATATACACTTAAAAACATAATTTAAAACCGAAGCTGCATAACCTAGTGTGTCGGGGGACAGCAAACTCAATAATGTAATAATAATATAAATTATTGTTTATCCAACAAGATAACTTGCATTTCAAGCTTTTTAACCCATTAATCCGAGTTACAACCAGTCAATGATATGATAATTTAATCAATTATTATAACAACAACAATATAACCTGAATACTAAGCTTTTTAGCCCAGTTATCTGAGGGACAGCGAGTCAAAAATATGAACTTTACACAAATTTTCACAAGTACAACAAGATATCCTGAATTCCAAGCTTTGTAACCCAGCGTCCTGGGAGACAGCGAGTCAATATAATAAGAATTGAATAATTTATTGATTAATGAACAACATCACATAAATCACAAGCTTTTTGACCAGTAACCCGGGAGACAACAAGTTTAATAATATAATCGTAATATGAATAATGGTTTAAATAACAAATTAACTTAAATCCTAATCTTTTTAACCCATTAATTCGGTCGACAGCCAGTCAATGATATAAATTATTATAAGAATAATAACATAACCTAAATCGCAAATTTTTTAACCCAGTAACCTAGGAAAAAGCAAGTAATTAATGTAATGTGAAAATGAATTATCAAACGCAAACAACATAACCTAAACTTCGAACTTTTTAACTCAATAACCTTTGATATAGCTAGTAGATTATATGATCAGTTAGAAAATTGGTATGAAAATAGTAACGTAAACTAAATCCTAAGCTTTATATCACAGTAACCCGGGAGACAGCAATATGATATGTATTAACAAATAAATTATTAATGATAACAAAATAACCTAGGTCCCATTCTTTATAACCTAGTAACCCAAGAGACAGGAAAGAGATAAAGTTATAAGTAAAAAAATTTTTGTGGAAAGAACAACATATCCTAAATCCCAAGCTTCTCAACCCATTTACTCGGGGGACAGCCAGTTAAATCATATAATGATTGAATAATGCAATAATCAAATAATGAGGTAACTCAAATCCCAAGCATTCTACCCCAGTAATCCGAGGGACAGCCAGTCAATGATATAATTATTTAGTAAATTATCATACACATAAAAACATAACCTAAATCCGAAGCTGTATAACCCAGTCAGTCAGGTATAGCGAGTTTAATAATATAATAGTATTATAAATGATTGTTCGAATAACAAGATAACTTTAATCGTTAGGTTTATAACGTAGTAATCCCAGGGCCAGCGAGTCAATGATATAATAATCCATTAATTATTATACATATATAAACATAACCAAAATCCGATGCTCTATAACCCAGTTTCTGGGGGACAGCGAGTTTAATAATATAATAGTAATGTAAATTATTGTTAAAGGAACAAGATAACTTGAATGCTAATCTCTTTAACCTAGTAATTCAGTTGACAGCGAGTCAATGATATAATGATTTAATAAATTATTACATATTTAACAACATCACCTAAATCCCAACCGTTTCAATCCAGTAACCCGGAAAACAGCATGTCAATGACATTATGATGCATTAAATTATTATATTATTAGCAATACAACTAACATTTTAAGCTTTTTACCCAGTTAACCCGGGAAACAGCAAATCAATGATATAATAATTGAATGAATCAATGTACACATAAAAACATAACCCAAATCTGAAGCTGTATAACCCAGTGTGTTAGGGGACAGCAAATTTGATAATATAATAATGATATAAATTATTGTTCAAATTACAAGGGATCCTAAATTTCAAGCTTCTTAACCCGGTAACTCAAGGTGCAGCAAGTTTAATAATATAATGATTATATCAAGCAATGATTAAATTATGAGACAACTAAAATCCCAAGCTTTTGACCCCAGTAATCCAAGGGACAGCCAGTCAATGATATAATTATTTAGTATATTATCATACACATAAGAACATAACCTAAATTCGAAGCTGTATAACACAGTTAGTTGGGGGACAGCGAGCTTAATAATATAATTGTAATATAAATAATTGTTTAAATAACAAGAGAACTTCAATCGTATGGTTTTTAACCCAGCAGTCCGGCGGCCAGCGAGTCAACGATATAATAATCAAATAAATTATTATATATATAAAATCATAACCCAATTCCGATGCTGTATAACACAGTGTCCCGGGGGACAGCTAGGTTAATAATATAATTGTAATCTAAATTATTGTCTGAATAACAAGATAACTCAAATCCTAATATTTTTAACCCAGTAATTCGGCGGACAGCCCGTCAATGATATAATAATTCAATAAATTATTATAATAATAAAAACTTAACCTAATTCGTAAGTTTTTTAACTTAGTAACCTGGGGAAAAGAGAGTAATTAATGGAATGAGATAATAAATTATTACAAACGCAAGAACATAACCTAAATCTCTATCTTTTAAGGGAGACAGCAAAATGATATGTTTTAACAAATAAATTATTAATGATAACAAAATAACCTAGGTCCTAATCTTTATAACCTGGTAACCCAGAAGACAGCAAGGAGATGTACTTTGAAGTAATATAACTCTTGTAGAAACAACAACATTAACTAAATTTCAAGCTTCTCAACCCGGTTACTCGAGAGGCAGCAAGTTTAATCTTATAATTATCAAATAAATTATTAATTAAATAACGAAATACCTTAAATCCCAAGCTTCTTACTCTAGTAATACGAGGGTTAGCCAGTCAATGATATATTCATTCAATAAATTATTATACACATTAAAACATTACCCAAATCCGAAGCTTTATAACCCAGTCGGTCGGGGGACAGTGAGTTTAATAATATAATTGTAATATAAATTTTTGTTTTATTAACAAGATTACTTAAATCCTAATCTTTTTAACCCAGTTATTCGGCGGACAGCCAGACAATGATATAATAACTCAATAAATTATTATAATATTAACAACATAACGTAAATCCTAAGCTTTTCAACTCCGTAATTTGAAAGACAGCTAGTCAATGATATTATAATTGGACAAATTATTACGTATATAAGAACATCACCTAAATCCCAACCTTTTTAACCCAGTAACCCGGGGGAAAGCAGGTCAATAAGATAATAATTCATCAAATTATTATGATATTATAAATACAACCAACATTTCAAGCTTTTTAATCCAGTAAACCCGGGGGACAGCAAATCAATGATATAATAATTGAATAAATTATTACATACATAAAAACATAACCCAAATCCGACGCTGTATAACCTAGTGTATTGGGGGACAGCAAATGTAATAAAATAATAATAATATAAATTATTGTTTAAATAACAAGTTAACCTAAATCCTCAGCTTCTCAACCCATTTACCCGGAGGACAGCAAGTTAAATCATATAATGATCAAATAAAGCAATAATCAATTAATAAGATAACTTAAATCCCAAGATTTTTTCCCCAGTAATCCAAAGGACAGCCAGTCAATGATACAATAATGAAGTAAATTATCATACACATAAAAACATAACCTAAATCTGAAGCTGTAAAACTTGGTGTCCCGGGGGACAGGGGGTTTAATATTATAATAGTAATATAAATTTTTGTTTTATTAACAAGATTACTTAAATCCTAATCTTTTTAACCCAGTAATTCAGTGGAAAGCTAGTCAATAACATATTGATTAAACAAATTAGTATAATAATAACAACATAACCTAAATCCTAATATTTTTAACCCAGTAATGCGGGAGACAACTAGTCAATGATACAATAATGTTATACATTATTATAATAATAACAACATATCCTGAATCCTAACCTTTCCAACCCCGTAATCTGGGAGACCGCTAGTCAATGATATAATAATTGCACAAATTATTTGAAATAGATTAACACCACCTAAAGCCCATCCTTTTTAATTCAGTAACCCGGGGGACCGCAAGTCAATGAGATAATAATTCATTTAATTATTATAATATCAGCAATATAACCTTAATTCAAAGCTCTCAACCCAGTAATCTAGGGGGCAGCAAATCAATGATATTATAATTAAATAAATTATGATACACATGAAGCAAGTTAAATCATATATTGAATAAATTAATCATTGATAAAGAACGAAATAACTTTAATCCCAATGTTTCCAACCCAGTAAGGCGGGGGATAGCCAGCCAATGATGTAATAATTCAATAAATTATTATAATAACAACATAACCTTAATCCTAACCTTTCTAACCCCGTTATCTCGGAAACCGCTAGTCAATGATATAATAATTGCACAAATTATTTATAATATATTAACACCACTTTAACCCCATCCTTTTTAATCCAGTAACCCGGGGGACCGCAAGTCAATGAGATAATAATTTATTTAATTATTATAATATCAGCAATATAACCTTAATTTAAAGCTTTCAACCCAATAATCTAGGGGACAGCGAATTGATGATATAATAATTAAATGAATTATGATACACATGAAGAGAGTTCAATCATATAATAAATAAATAAATTATTGATAAATAACGAAATAACTTAAATCCTAATCTTCCCAACCCAGTAATCCGGGGGATAGCAAGTCAATGATATAATAATTTAATAAATTATTATAATAATAACAACATAACCTGAATCCTAAGCATTCCAACTCCGTAATCTGGGGGACAGCTAGTCAATGATATAATGATTGCACAAATTATTACAAATATAACATCACGTAAATCCCATCCTTTTCAACCCAGTAACCCGGGGGACAGCAAGTCAGTGAGATAATAATTCATTTAATTATTACAATATTAGCAATATAACCTTTATTCAAAGCTTATTAACCCAGTAATCTAGGGAAAAGCAAATCGATGATATAACAATTAAATAAATTATTATACACATGAAACATAACCCAATTTTGAAGCTGTACAACCCAGTTGGTTGGGGGACAGCCAGTTTAATAATATAATAATAATATAAATTATGTTTTGAATGACAAGATAACTTGAATCCTAATCTTTTTAACCTGGTAATTCGGCAGACAGCCAGTCAATGAAATAATAATTAAATAAATTATTATAATATTAGCATTACAACCTACATTCTAATCTTTAAAACCCAGTAGCCCGCAGCAAATTAATGATATAATAATCAAATAAATTATCATTCACATAAAAACAACCCAAATCTGAAGCTGTATAACCGATTGTGTCGCGAGACAGCAAGTTAAATAATATAATAATAATATCAATTATTGTTCGGATAATAAGATAACTCCGATCCCAAGATTGTTAACCCAGTAATTCGAGGGACAGCCTATCAATGTTATAACTATTCAATCAATTATTATAATAGCATCAATATAACCTACATTCCAAGCTTTTAAACCTAGTAATCCGGGGGATAGCAAGCCAATGTAATAATAATTTGTTAAATTATTATATTATGAGCAATACTTCCAACATTCCAAGCTCATTAACCTATTAACCCGGGGGACTTAAAATCGATGATACATTATTTAAAAAAATTATCATACACATAAAAACATGACCCAAATCCAAAGCTGTTTAACCCAGTGTCTCAAGGGACAGCGATTTTAGTAATATTATGATAATATAATTTATTGTTTAGATATCAAAATAACTTGAATCCTGATATTTTTAACCCAGTAATTCAGAGGACTTATTATCCCAAGCTTTTTAACCCAGCATTCCGGGGGACAGCGAGTCAATATAATAATGAATGAATAATTTATTGATTAAAGATCAACATTACCTAAATCTCAAGCCTCTAACCTAGCAACCTGGGAAACAGCAAATCAATGAAATAATAATTTAATAAATCATATTAATATTAGCAACACAACCTACATTCTATGCTTTTTAACCCAGTAACCCGGGGAGAGCAACTTAATGGCATAATAAATACAATAAATTATTATTATACTAACAACATAACATAAATTCCAAGCTTTTTAACCCAGTAATCTGGGGGACAGTGAGTCAATGATATGATAATTGCACAAATCTTCACAAATATAACAAGATAACAGAAATCATAAGCTTTAAAACCCAGTATTTCGGGGGATAGCGAGTCAATGTAATAATAATTTATTAAATTATTATAATATTAGCAATACTTTCTACATTCCAAGCTTTTCAACCAAGTAACCCGGAGGACAGAAAATCGATAATATATTATTTAAATAAATTACTATACACATAAAAACATCACCCGAATCCAAAGCTGTTCAACCTAGTGTCCCAAGGGACAGCGAGTTTAATAATATTATGATAATACAATTTATTGTTTAAATATCAAAATAACTTGAATCCTAATATTTTTAACACAGTGATCCGGAAGACTTATCCCAAGCTTTGTAACCTAGCGTCCCGGGGGACAGCGAGACAGTATAATAATAATTTAATAACTTATTGATTAAAGAACAATATCACCTAAATTATAAGTTATTTGACCTAGTAACCCAAAGGATAGCAAGTATAATAAAATAGTGATTAAATAAACATTATTAAAATAGCAACATAACCTAGATTCCAAGTTTTTAATCTCAGTAACTGGGAAACAGCAAGTTATTAATGTAATGAGGAAATAAATTATAAGAAACATAACAACATAAACTAAATCCCAAGCTTGTCAGCTCAATAACCTGAGATATAGCTAGTAAATAATATGATAAGTTAGAAAATTAGTATGAAAATAGTAACGTTAACTAAATCCTAAGCTTTTCAACTTAGTAACCCGAGCAAGATGATGAGTTTTAACAAATAAATTATAAATCATAACAAGATAACCTAGGCCCCAATCGTCATAACCTAGTAACAATAGAGACAGCAAGTAAATATAATTATTGGTAAATAAATTCCTGCAAAACGAATAGCACTATCTACATCCCAAGCTTTAAAATCCCTGTTATCTGGGGGACAGCGAGTTTATTCATATGATGATTAATTGAATTATTGATTTAATAAAGAGGCATTTTAAATTCCAAGCATTTTATTCCAGTATTTTAAGAGACAGCCAGTTAATGATATAATAATTTAGTAAATTATCATACACATATAACCATAACCTAAATCCGAAGCTATATACCACAGTGTCCCGAAGAACAGCGAGTTTAATATTATACTGATAATATAAATTATTGTTCAAGTAACAAGATATTTTAAACCCTAATCTTTTTAACCCATTAATCCGAAAGACAGCCTGTCAATGATATAATAATTCAATAAGTTACTACAATACCAACAACATAACCTAACTTTCAAGTTTTTTAACTTAGTAATCTGAGGGACAGTGAGTCGATGATATAATAATTCAATAATTTATTATAATAATCACAATAGAACCAATATCCTAATTCGTTTAACCCCGTAATTTGTGGGACAGCGAGTCAATGATATGATTATTGCACATATTTTTACAAATATAACAAGATAACCTAAATCGTAAGCTTTGTAATTAAGTGTCCTCGAGGACAGCGAGTCAATAAAATAATAATTCATTAAATTACTATAATATAAGCAATACAAGCTACATTCTAATTTTTTTAACCCAGTAACCCGCAGCAAATTAATGATATAATAATTAAATAAATTATTATATACATAAAAACAACCCAAATCTAAAGCTGTATAACCCAGTGTGTCGTGGGACAGCGAGTTAAATGATATAATAATAACATAGATTATCGTTCGAATGTCAAGATAACTCTAATCCCAAGATTTTGAGCCCAGTAATTCGAAGGACAGCCAATCAATGATATAATCATTTAATCAATTATTATAATAACAAGAATATAACCTAAATCCTAAGCTTATAAAACCAGTATCCCGGGGGATAGCGAGTCAATGTAATAATAATTTATCAAATTATTATCATATTAGCAATACTTCCTACATTCCAAGCTTTTTAGCCTAGTAAACAGGGGCACAGAAAATCGATAATATGTTATTTAAATAAATTATTACACACATATAAACATAAATCCAATCCGAAGCTGTTCAACCCAGTATCCCAAGGGACAGCGAGTTTAATAATATTATGATAATATTATTTATTGTTTGAATATCAAAATAACTCGAATCCTAATATTTGTAACCCAGGAATACGGAGGACTCATTATCCCAAGCTTTGTAACCCAGTGTCCCGGGGGACAGCGAGTCAATATAATAATAAATGAATAATTTATTGATTAAACAACATCCCCTGAATCCTAAGCTTTTACCCTAGTAACCCGGGCGACAGCGAGTTAATGAAATTATTATTCATTAAATTATTATATTAGCAATATAACCTACATTCCAAGCTTTTTGACCCTGTAACCCGGGGGACTGTGAATCAATGATATAATAAATACAATAAATTATTATTATACCAATAACATAACATAAATTTCAAGCTTTTTAACCCAGTAATCTGGGAGTTAGTGAGTCAATGATATGATAATTGCACAAATCTTCACAAATATAACAAGATAACCGAAATCCCAAGCTTTGAAACCCAGTATCCCGAGAGACAGCGTGTCAAAATAAGAATAATTATATAACTTATTGATTAAAGAACAACATCACCTAAATCCTAAGCTTTTTTACCTAGTAACGCAAAGGACAGCGAGTTCAATAAAATAGTGATTAAATAAATTATTATCAAAATAGCAACATAACCTAGATCCCAAGTTTTTTAACCCAGTATCCTGGGAGAAAGCAAGTAATTGATGCAATAAGAAAATCAATTATTATAATCATGACAACATAAACTCAATCCTAATCTTTTCAACTCAATAACCTGAGATTTAGCCAGTGGATAATATAATAAGTTAGTCAATTGGTATGAACATAGTAACGTTAACTAAATCCTGAGCTTTAAACTTAGTCACCCGGAAGACAGCAAGATGATATGTATTAACAAATAAATAAATAATAATAACAAGATAACTTTAGTCCCAATCTTTATAACATAGTAACATAAGAGACTGCAAGTAGATGTATATATATATATATATATATATATATAAGTAGATAAATTCTTGTAGAATAAACAACATAACTCAAATTCAAAGCTTTTTAACCCTGTTATTTGGGGGATAGCGAGTATATTCTTATAATGATTACATGTATTATTGATTTAATAAAGAGGTAACTTAAATTCCAAGCTTTTTATTCTATTAATCCTAGGGACAACCAGTATAAGATATGATAATTTAGTAAATTATCATACACATAAAAACATAACCTAAATCCGAAGGTATATAACACAGTGGCCCAAAGAACAGCGAGTTCCATATTATACTGATGATATAAATTATTGTTCAAGTATCATTCAAGATCACTTGAACCCTAATCTTTTTAACCCATTAATCCGAGAGACAGCCTGACCATGTTATAATAATTCGATAAGTTACTACGATACCAATAACGTAACCTAAATTCCAAGTTTTTTAACCTAGTAATCTGAGGGACAGTGAGTCAATGATATAATAATTTAATAATTTATTATAATGATCACAACATAACCTATATCCTAATTTTTTTAACTTCGTAATCTGGAGGACAGCGAGTCAATGATATGATTATTGCACAAATTTTTACAAATATAACAAGATATCCTAAATCGTAAGCTTTGTAACCAAGTTTCCCGGGGAACAGCGAGTCAATGTAATAATAATTCATTAAATTATTATAATATTAGCAATACAACCTACATTCCAATCTTTTAAACCCAGTAACCCGCAGTAAATTAATGATATAATAATCAAATAAATTACTATATACAAAAAAACATAACCCAAATTCGAAGCTGCATAACCCAGTGTGTCGTGGGACAGCGAGTTATATAATATAATAATAATATAAATTATTGTTCGAACAACAAAATAACTTAAATTCTCAGATTTTTAACTCAGTGATTCGAAGGACAGCCAATCAATGATATAATCATATAATCAATTATTATAATAACAACATTATAACCTAAATCCCAAGCTTTTAAACCCAGTATCCCGGGGGATGGCGAGGCAATGTAATAATAATTTAATATATTAATATAATATTAGCAATACTTACTACATTGCAAGCTTTTTTACCTAGTATCCCGGGGGACAAAAAATCGATAATATATTATTTAAATAAATTATTATACACATAACAACATAACCCAAATCTGAAGCTGTTCAACCCTGTGTCCCAAAGAACAGCCAGTTTAATAGTATTATGATAATATTATTTATTGTTTAATTATCAAAATATCTTAAATCCTAATATTGTTAACCCAGTAACCCGGAGGACTCATTTTCCCAAGCTTTGTAACTTAGCGTCCCGGGGGACAGCGAGTCAATATAATAATAATTGAACAATTTAATAATCAAAGAAAAACATCACCTAAATCCTAAGCTTTTTGATCTAGTAATCTGGGGGACAGCGAGTTTAATAAAATAGTGATTGAATGAATTATTATTAAAATATCAACATAACCTAAATCCTAAGTTTTTTAACCTAGTAATTTGGGAAACAGCAAGTGTTTCATGTAATGATGAAATAAATCATCATAAACATCAAAACATAACCTTAATCCTAATCGTTTCAGCTCAATAACCTAGGATATAGATACTAGATAATATAAGTTATCGAATTGGTAAGAAAATAGTAACGTAAACTGAATCATCAGCTTTATAAGTCAGTAACCCGTGAGATAGCATGATGATATTTATTAACAAATAAATTATTATTAATAACAAAATAACCTAGGTATCAATCTTTATACCCTAGTGACCCAAAAGATAGCTAGGAGATATAATTATAAGTAAAAATGTTCTTGTAGAAAGAACAACATAACCTAAATCCCAATCTTCTCAAACCAGTTACTCTGGGGATTGCGAGTTTAATCATCTAATGATCAAATAAGTTATTGATTAAATAACGAGATAAATTAAATCCCAAGCTTTTTACCCCAGTAACCCGGGGGGTAGCGAGGCAATGTAATAATAATTAAATAAATTAATATAATATTAGCAATACTACCTAAATTGCAATGTTTTTTACCTAGTAACCCGGGGGACAAAAAATCGATAATATATTATTTGAATAAATTATTATACACATGAAAACATAACCCAAATCTGAAGCTGTTCAACCCAGTGTCCCAAAGAACAGCCAGTTTAATAGTATTATGATAATATTAATTATCGTTTAATTATTAAAATATCTTAAATCCTAATATTGTTAACCCAGTTATCCGGATGACTTATTTTCCCAAGCTTTGAAACTCAGCGTCCCGGGGGACAGCGAGTCAATATAATAATAATTGAACAATTTATTTATTAAAGAACAACATCACCTAAATCCTAAGCTCCTTGATCTAGTATTCCGGGGGACAGCGAGTTTAATAAAATAGTGATTAAATGAATTATTATCAAAATATCAGCATAACCTAAATCCTAAGTTTTTCAACCCAGTAACCTGGGAAACAGCAAGTGATTAATGTAATGATAAAATAAATTATCATAAACATTAAAACATAACCTTAATCCTAATCCTTTCAACTCAATAACCTAGGATATAGCTACTAGATAATATAAATTATCAAATTGGTATGAAAATAGTAACGTAAACTGAATCATCAGCTTTATAAGTCAGTAACCCGTGGGATAGCATGATGATATGTATCAACAAATAAATTATTATTAATAACAAAATAATCTAGGTATCAATCTTTATAACCTAGTAACCCAAGAGATAGCTAGGAGATATAATTATAAGTAAAAATGTTCTTGTAGAAAGAACAACATAACTTAAATCCCAATCTTCTCAACCCAGTTACTCTGGGGACAGCGAGTTTAATCATCTAATGATCAAGTAAATTATTAATTAAATAACGAGATAACTTAAATCCCAAGTTTTTTACCCCAGTAACCCGGGGGACAGCAAATCAATGATATATTAATTAAATAAATTAATATACACATAAAGTCATAACCCAAATCCGAAGCTTTATAATCCAGTGTTCTGAAAGACAGCAAGTTTAATAATATAATCATAATATAAATTATTCATAAAATAATAAGATAACTTAAATCCCAAGCTTTTTAACCCAGTAATCCGAGAAGCAGCTAGTCAATGATATAATAATTTCATAAATTAATTTAATGCCTACAACATAACCTAAATCTTAAGCTTTTTAACCCAGTAACTTGGGAAAAAGCGATTTAATAAAATAGTGATTAAATAACTTATTATCGAAATAGCAACAAAACGTGAATCTTAAGCTTTTTAACCCAGTAATACGGGAGACAGCCAGTCAATAATATAATACTTGAATCAATTATTATAATAACAACAACATAACCTAAATCCCAAGCTTTTTAACCTAGTAATTTCAAGGACAGCAAGTCGATGATATGTTTATTGTACAAATTTTTACAAATATAACAAGATAACCTAAATTCTATGCTTTTAAACCTAGTATCCCGATGGACAGGGGGTCAATGTAATAGTAATTCATTAAAATGATATAATATTAGCAATACAAGCTGTATTCTAAGCTTTTTAACCCAGTAATTCTGGGAACAGCCAGTCAATGATATTATAATTACATAAATGATTATAATAATAACAACATGATCTAAATCCTAAGTTCTTAACCTCGTAATCGGGGGGACAGCAAGTAACTAATGTTATAAGAAATAAATAATTATAAACATAACAACATAACTCGAATTCTAAGCTTTTTAACTTAATAATCAGGGATTTAGCTAGTAGATAATATGATAAGTTAGTATGAAAATAGTAACTTAATCCTAAGCTTCTTAACACAGTAACCCGAAAGACAGCAAGATGATATGTATTAACAAATCAATTATTATTGTGAACAAGATAACCTGGGTCTCAATCTTTATAACCTAGTAATTCAAGAGACAGGAAAGAGATATAATTATAAGTAAATAAATTCCTGTTGAAAGAACAACATAACCACATAAAATAATACAACATAAAATTCCAAGCTTCTTAACCCCGGTTCTCGAGGGAGAGCTAATTTGTTCATATAATGATTAAATAAATTATTGATTAAACAAAGGGATAACTTAAATTCCAAGTTTTTTTTACCCAGTAAATCAGGGTATTTTATCAGCTTCATAACACAGGGAAAGCGAGTTTAATAATATAATGATTAAATGAAAAGTCGATAATTATTGATCAAATAACGAGATTATTTAAATCCCAAGCTTTTAAACCCAGTTACCCGGGAAACAGCGAGTTTATAGTATTTTATCTGTACAAATCATTAATATAGCATCATCTACATCCGTAATATTTTCAATTTAATAATGATATAATGATAACTCGCTTGTCCTCGAGATACTTGGTTAAAAAGCTTAGGATTAAGGTCATCTTGTTATTTAACCAATAATTTATTCAATTATTATTATATGGACTTGCTGTCTCCTGGGTTACTGGGTTACAAAGCGTGGGATTTATCTTATCTTGTTATATTTGTAATAATTTGTCCAATTATAATATCATTGACTTTTTGTCTACCAGGTTACTGGGTTATAAAGCTTGTGATGTAGGTTATGTTGCTAATTTTATGATAATTTAATCAATCTTTTTTCAATTGACTCGCTTCCCCCTGGGTTACTGGGTTAAAAAGCTTGGGGTTTAGGTAATTTGGTTTTTGCGGTTTTGCTTATACAGCTCATTTGATTTTCGCGCCTTATAATTTACTGCCATTAGGAGCACTGATTTGATCGCTGTGTACCTGTATGTATATCTATATACATTGCTTATCCGTATTTTATACTAAAAAAGCGCTATTGCTGAATGTTCAATTTCTTAACAATGGGACCGTAACCTTTTTCCCTTTTAATAAACTAAGTTATTTCTAAATGGAAAACTAATTTGATCAAGTTTTCACGACGTTATTTGGTAAGCTACAATCGAAGTGAGCCGGTACCGTAGAGCATATTCATGCTCTTAAGTTAAAAACCAATAAAAATTTGTTAAATTATCATGTATAAGATTGCGATAGACCATGGTTTAAATCTCATGATTTACTAAAGAAAATTATTACTTCTCCGGAAACGGCCGATCATATAGTTTTTGAGTGTAATAATTACTCTGTCCCAAGAAAATAGATCTATAGATACCCGCATGAACTCAAAATTATAGGACTTCACACCTAGTGATCTTATGATAAAGTAATCAGACTAAGCCCGTGTGTTTAGTGATTGGTTTGAAACATTTTTGAATCATTTTTGAACTTTAATCACAGCGCAGTTTGCGTGCGAGTGCGAGTGAGAGAGAGAGTGGGTGCTAAAAATAAGGAAGACTAAAACAGTATATTTAGAAATAGTTGCAGCAACAACATGGCTGTGCTTAGTCTGATCACTTTATTATACGATTACTACTTATACCATGTTGGCTTTACAACCATGCCTTACACTTCTTACAGTGTGTATTTTCTAGTTGGTAACCTAACTATGCCCATAATTAATGTAATAAACAAGTTTATTTCGAATACAGGAATTGTCGTATGAATCCAAATGTTATTGCGAAATCCACCCATGACTCTGGTTTTGAACGTTAATTTGTTAAGTCTAACTTTCTTGTCCTATTGCAATATCTATCATAAAATGCGTTCGACACCAACCTTTCATTTTCTCGTAAGTGTCATGTAAATTTGTTTTTGATTTGTTTTTGATATGTTATATCAGAGTTTGGTTTTAAAAAATGTTATCAATAATAAAAAGTAAAAAAAAAAGTAAAATGGCTTGTTTGTTTTTATTCCTTATGTAATACTTCTGATTTCTGTAACAGTACGAGTTAATAATCTATATTATTTGATGGACTCTCGTGCACTTTACTAGGTATTAATTGCGACCTAGATTAAATCATCTGTATAGATTTGAGATAACTTACCCTTGTAATCATCTTGATGTAAAAAACCTGGCTAATCATTACGTGGCTTAATAATGTACAAATTACAAAAGCTAATAAATCAAATTAAATTGAAAATTATCATGTAAGATGGGTCATTACTATCCGAACCGACTATGCCAATGTATCAATCTAGGCTCCCAAAGTCTCAAGCCTGTGAGCACAACTTATGCGTAGCAAAAGTAACAGTGATATGCCTCATAATCCGTTGTAACATTAGCCGAGTAATGAGAATCACCGGCTTTAGTTTTTTTCCTGGAACGATCGAATCTCGGAGCATACTTTCTATTTTATTTTATGTGAGGAATTTAATAATAAGGTTGGATAAAGATTTATAATGCTGGAAAATAAAACTATTAACATTATTTTTCTGCTTTTGGCTAATGCCAATAATAAAAGTGAAATCGTTTACGCATTAAAAGCCATTAATTGAATGTGTATTTCATAAAAAATTGATTGTTAATGATTCAAGCGTTACTCCAATGCGTAGGTCTACTTTTTTATTGGCATTTACTCGATGAAAACCGACGGGAAGGTGGCAGTTGCTTCCATCGGGATGGGATACAGGGGAAACGGAAATATTAAATAGGAAGTAAAATTAGGGTCGGCGACATTGTGCTCAAAACTAGACTGTTAACTTGTTGCCGTGAGGTTGGCTACAGACAGTATCTATTGGGAGCGAGAATGAAGTTGGAGGGGAGAAGGGCGCTGACCGTCACTTTTACATGTGATCTTATGGACGTTCCCCCTAGAATGCCGACGGCGGCCGCTTCAACTAATTTTTTGCCATAAGATATAACATGGAGATTGTCCCGAAACGAGGGCATCACATGTCATTCTCGCTTCCAGTAGAAGTTGAATACATAGATGTAAAGTGTATAATGAAAAAATGATAAGGTGTTCTACAAGGGTCAGTCTGCAAAGGCCACACAACTTTACAGTACACTTGTCACATAAACATTTCATTACAAATAAGCAATAGCCTAATGACCCAGCAAGCTTGTTGATAAATATATAAACAAATTGTCTTTAATAAATAATCTATAACCTAATGACCCAGAGCGCTTGTTGATAAATGAATAAATAATTATGTATAATTAATAATCATTTACCTAATGACCTAGCGCGTCTGTTGATTGATGGAAAAGTAAATAAATTATTAACAATCAGTAACTTAATAACCTAGAGCAGTCATTGCTGAATAAATTAAAACATTCTGAAACCCAATGAACCAGCGCGCTTGTTAATAAATGAATAAATAAATTATCTGTGATATATAATCTATAACCTGCTGACCTAGCGTGCGTGTTAATGAATCAATAAAAAAATTCTATAGACTAATGACCCAGCATACTTGTTAAATAATAAATAAAATGATAAATTATCAATTATAAATTATGTATAGTGAATAATCCATAACCTAACGACCAAGCTTGCTTGTTGATGAATAAATAAATAAATTATCTGTAATAAATAATCTATAACTTAATAACCTAGCCCGTTTGTTGATTGATGAATAAGTAAATTGATTATTAACAATCAGTTACTTATTAACCCAGTGCACGTATTGCTGAATAAAGGTAAAAAATCCGAAACCTAATCACCCAGCGCGCTTGTTAATTGATGAATCGATAAACCCATAACAAATAATCTGTAGTACAATGACCTATTGTGCTTTTGAAATTAATAAATGATGAAAATAATTACATGAATCACAATAACCTTAGATTATTTAATGGAAAAATTATTAACGATTAAAATACTAAAGTACCTGACATGAAGCTACGACTTGCCTTGTGTATTTGTCTAATTTTTAGGCTTTTATTTTAACACAAAAATATAAAGCTAATAACCCAGAGCCATATTATTTTGATCGCATACTTTTTACTGTGACGATTCGTCGTATTCTAAAAAAAAACGAAATACCTCTTAGAGCTAGCACAACTTGAGTAGAATCATGGACATTTCTCGCAAAAGACAAAACTCCCTTCAATCTAAATCTACTATTTCTAAAACTCCTAACAATCAAGAAGCTGCGTTAGTCTCTTTTGGGGCTGCTCTATTAGGGTCGGTATACAAAGTCACGCTATATTGCAGTGCATTTTCCACATCAAAGTTTTATAACTAATAACCAATAGCCTAATGACACCGCACACTTCTCGGTCCAAAATTATCAGCTATTCAATTAGCTATGAATTATAGCTGTAATTACAGCTATAATCATGTGTTTTATAGCTTTAAATACGTGTCAGAAATAGCTATAAAAAACAGGTGTTAATAGCTATATTTACGTATAAAATAATAGCTATAATGTTTAGGTTAAAAAAAATCGGTGATATATTTTGAATGGTATTTTTATTAGCTGTTCAGCGTTCGCACAATGGAAATAACATTAAAAATTGATTACCGATTTTTTTTTACTTAAAATTATAGCTATTATTTTATATGTTGATATAGCTATTAACTCCCGTATTTTATAGCTATTTCTGACACGTATTTATGGCTATAAAACACATGATTATAGCTGTAATTACAGCTATAATTCATAGCTAACTTAATAGCTGATAATTTTAGACCGAGTTGTTAATTAGTAAACTGATAAATTCATTACAAATAATACATAAGCTTATGAACCAGCTTGCTCATTTAATAATAAATAAATGAATTATCAACAACAAATAGTTATCGATAACCTACTGACCTATGAAGCTTATTGATTAATAGATTAATAAATTATCCATAGAAAATTATCTATAACCTAATGAACCAGCACGCACTTTGAATGAAACAAAAATCAATAGCCTAATAACCAGCACGCTTATTGATGAATAAACAAGTTAATTATCAACAAAAAATAATCCATAACCTAATGAACCATCACGCTTCTTGATAAATGAATTAAATAATTATCTACAACTAATAATCTATAACCTAATGAATCAGCGCGCTTGTTTATTGTTAAATAAATAATCTATACCCAAGTGATCCAGAACGTTTGTTGAATTATTAATAAATAATGTATAACCTAATGACCAAGCACGGTTATTAATTAATAAATAAATAAATTATTTATGAAACTAAATCTATAAACTAATAACGTAATGTACCTACTGATCCAGAGCCGTTACTTTAATTGCATATTTGTTACTCTGACGATTTTTGACATCCTGAGAAATAGAGCGAAATGCCTCTTAGGGCTCGCCCAGCTTGTTTATTTTCTCGCTATATAGGCTGTTGATTATGTTTTAACAGCGAAGATCCCTAGTATTGGTGTCATCATCTGTATGGTTATACCAAATCATCGCACCTTTTATAAAACAACTGATGCGCAAGTGATTTATTCATTATTCTCAACAACAAAAAGCAGCGTACACCGTAGCCTGTAGAATTTGAAGCAGAGAAATCGATTGAGTGAAGAATTATTGTCAGCTCTTCACGTGTCTCTACAGGTAGAAGAAATTGCCCGTTGTAAACTCTGAGTGGATTTTTGCTTGGAATTCCACGTGGATTCCCGTAGAATGTCAAGTAAAGAAATTGACTGGGGTATGATTTTTGTAGATTCCCTACGTGTTATTCTACAAAGACAATTATCGCTAATGCAAAAGTCCAAGTAGATTTTTGTATAGAATTTCCTAATGGAAATCAGTGTAGATTCCACGTACACCGCGAAATTTCACGTAGAGATACTCTAGTAGACTTTCCTTTGATTGTCTACAAGTAGTTCTAGGCCGAGACGATTGTCTGTTCCTGTTGCTTTGTAGATTTTTGCATAGAATTTCTTTGTAGGATTCTAGGTAGATTCCAAAAAGACCGTGAAATTCTACGTAGAAAATTTACTTAGCGTCAGTTTCTAGTGTATTCTTCAAGTAAGTTTTTACGTAGAAAATCTACAAGATATTTACGATTCGACCCTATTTCAATGCAAAATCTCGCGTAAAAATTTTGCGCAACTATCTGCTTTAACTTTGGCAATTAGGAAAATCGTTAACGTCAAGATTTACGTGGTGAGTCTACGAGAACTTAACGCTGAGAGATTATTTTCTTGTGAAATCCTATTACGTTATGGATGATTTGTTTTAGATAATTTATTTGTATGTTAATTAATAAGCTCGCTAGGTCATTCGAATATAGCTTATTATTTATAAATATTTGATTTATTTGTTAATCATCCAGCGTGCTGGGTCTTTAAGTTACAGATGATTCGTTAAAGATTACATATTTATTTGTTAACCATCAAGCGCTCTCGGTCATTTAGTTATAGACTATATAGTACAGATAATTTATTTTTCGATTGTCAAGTGCGCTGGATCATCAGGTGGTAGTAAATTTATAATCGATAATAAATTTATTTATTAATCAACAAGTGCACTGAATCATTAGGTTATAGATTATTTACTTATCAATCAACATGCGTGCCGGTTCATCAGGTTGTAGATCATTTGTTGTACATGATATTCTTATTCATTCATCAATAAGCGTGATGGGTGACATTAGGTTCTAGATTCTTTTTTATAGATAATTTATTTATTTATTTATTGATAAGCGTGCTGGATTAAATGGTTATACATTATTTATTTATTAATCAACACTCGCACTAGGTCATAAGCTTATTGATTATTTGTTATAGATTATTCGTTATTAGGCTATTGGTTATGTGATGTAAATATTGATGTGGCGAATGCACTGCAAGATAGAGCAGCTCCACGAGGGACGTGAAATGCTACAAGGGAAAACTTTCTTAGCATAAAGTTCTCGTGGTCTTACCACCTAAACTTCTACGTTGACGAATTCTCTCGTTGCCAAAGTGAAAGCAGATTTTTGCTTGAAATTATAACGTGAGATTTTACGTGGGAAAAGTCAATAAGGGTGAATATCTCGTAGATTTTCTACGTGAATTCTCATGCACAGAACACATTAGAAACTTAGGCTGCGGTCACATGGAGCGCATAACGCTTGAACGTAACCACTTGTAGTGGAGCAGCTAGCAGGTTCTCGTGGCCGATTCACGTCCAGTCGAACACCCAAGTAATTTTAATGTATTTTTGCACGCAGAATCAGAATGATTCGGGTGCTTTTTAGAAATCATCTTCGGAAAATTGTTATTAACAAATTTTGTTAACAATATAAACAATTACAATTTTTTTCTAAACAAAAATTTTTTCTGACTACTCGACTCATTTTGGATTTTAAAAAAGGTATCTTATGATTTTTTTCTGATACCTGTCGTTTTCCCGCAAAAAACTCGTCAAGTTTCGAAAAACGCATTTTTTGCTGTTTTCAGCTGTACTATAAACCGCTGAATATATTTAATTTGTATCCAGTAAGCTTCGAACGTACATGGTTTTTGCGTGTATACTGTTCCTTCATGCCCCACCTACATCTGTATTACATCATTACATACAACTAGTTCGTCATATGCTTATTGAACCTTAAACTTATACAATGCACCAACAATCGCCCGGGAAATATTTTTAATCGTATCCAGTAATCTTCAAATATAAAATGATGTAATACGGGTGTAGGTGGGGCATGAAGGAACAGTATACACGCAAAAACCATGTAGGTTCAAAGCTTACTGGATAAAAATTAAATATATTTAGCGGACTGCTGTTGACGTAATATCAAAGTACAGTATTCAACAAATGTTTACAGCACTTATTGGTTGTAAAAAGTTTAAGCATCAGTTGTTTATAGTACAGCTGAAAACAGCAAAAAATGCGTTTTGCGAAACTTGACGAATTTTTTGCGGAAAAACGACGGGTATTAGAAAAAAATTGCAAGAGACTTCTTTCACTCAGAATGAGTCGAGGAGTCAGAAAAAATTGTTTTTAGCAAAAAATTGTAATTGTTTATATCGTCAACAAAATTTGTTAATAACAATTTTCCGCAGATGATTTCGAAAAAACATCCGAAAAATTCTGATTCTGCGTGCAAAAATACATTATATTCACTTAGGTGTTCGACTGGACCTAAATCGGCCACGAGAAGCTGCTAGCTGCCCCACTATTGAGCCAGTGAGAGTGAGTGAGAAGTCAAATACGTGAACCTCTCCAAGTAAAGAATTGTCAGCTCATAATATAACTAAAAATTATAACACATGAAATAGCTAAAAAATTAGCTATCTCATGTGTTTATTTAGATATTTTTTAATGTTTTTTTAGCTTTTTTTTTAGTTATATTAATAGCTGTTACGTAAGTCGTATTTGATTGATAACAAATTAGGTGCTTTTTTTAGCTATCATTTTAGCTATAACGTACAGGTAATGAAACATATATTTTTGTAACTGTATTAAAACCTATTACTGCAGGTGTGCAAGCCCGTCAACAAAATAGATAGTTTTTTTTACCTGTTATGGACATGTATCACAACAGCTGTAATTAACAGCTAATAAAACAGCTGTTTTTTTAGCTAATATATACAGCTGTTTCTTTAGTTTGAAATTCCCTAATTAGCATAACTTGTTTAGGCAACGTAGCAAACATGTGTTTTTGTGGACGAGTTCCCGAGTCATTAAATTAAAAGAACGATTCAGTCAAAAATGAAAAAAAAAAAAAAAAAAAAAAAATGTGTCCAATCTCCGGCTTGGGGACTCGAACCCTGAACTACAAAGTTCGAAGGCGAGCATCTTATTCACTTGGCCAGAACAGATTAGATGAGAGAAAGAATTTACGTCCATATAAGTTACAACTTTACTAAGTGTGTGATTTTCGTACTTTGGTTTTATTTGATTCTGATGATGATGATGACGACGATGACGACGACAACGACGATGATGATGATGATGATGATGATGTTGATGATGATTAATAGTTTATTAAATGTTAATGCTTATAACTCGATTAATAATTTTACTAATTATGTTTCATTCACCTCCTTCTCTATTTCATATATTAAAATAGTTTTTATACGATATATGACATTTTATAAACATAACATACCTGACTCTTTAATCTTCGGAAAAAAATAGTGGTTTTAAAATAGAGTTAAGTTTCACCGTGAATGTTTCATTCAACTATTCACGGTAATTTCCTTCAAATGATCCATATCCTTTCTTCTTCTTGACAACAGAAATTTTTCATTGTAGCTGCTAAAGAATCTCGATCGCAAGTAATTTTTATCGTTTCTTGTATACCTAGAATATTGCTCAAATCTGACTTGTTGGACAACTATCCGGTGAGAAAATTTTTTAATCTCCATAATGGCTTTCCTGACAACTTTTTAATGCATTATGCATCTCTAAATAGCTATTTGAATAACTCGTTTTCGGTCATTTTTGAAAAAACACTATTTACTTGTCAACATACAAAATTTTGTTACTGTATCTATTTTTAGTCTTTGACTTTGCCGACACACTCTACTCTATATATACTGCGAGCCTTTAAAAGAGTGGGGGCACCTACAAGCCTGCGTTCTTACTTCGCGACACTAGCGTGGCTAGATCCTTTGTGACGCTCGGATTGTAAGCATCGCGCCCGCTTATTTGTATCTTCAGTTGTTACACTCATAGTAAACATATTCATATTTATTATCGTGCCTCAAGTCTCCCATTCCCGTCCTCCTTACCTTTGACAGGTTATGAACAGCTCTGGACGAGGAAGATTCTATTTTTTTCGTGGTGTGAGATAGTGATTGAATCGTGTTTGTGTGCTGTAGGCGAGCGTTTTATTTAGTTGCCCTATTACCGCTGTTTATTCGAGCAGGACCGTACTGCACAAGTTTTAGTACCTGTTTGTCGCGTCTTGTCCTCAAGTGCAAGAAAAAATTACACTGATGTCGACAAATTATCTAATTTGTTTCATGTGATAAATTTAACGGTCAAGATTTTCAAATTTGGAAATTTCAGATAAAGACAATTTTTGTGGCTCAAGGTCTTCTTGAGATTGTGTCTGGCACGGAAACTAAGCCAGCACAAGCAGCAGATACCGCCGAAAAGATAACTGAATGGATAAAGAAGGACGCGAAAGCGATGAATCTTATTTCAACCGCCATCGATCATAACAGCTCGGTTACCTAATTACGTGTACTTCATCAAGCCACATGTGGAAGAAACTTTCCGCAATGCACGAACAAAAAAGTGCCACGATCAAGTTGACGTTGATGACGAAATTCCACGAGTATAGAATGACTCCAAGCGATTCTGCTGCTTTGCATATGGCGAATATAGAAAATTTAGCGTGTAAAGTCAAAGAAATCGGAGAAAATATAACCGATGGCATGATAATGGCAAAAATACTCGGCACTCCACCTTCAAAGTATAGACCGTTCATTTCTGCATGGGACAGCGCATCTGAAACTGATCAAACTCTAGACAACTAGACAAGCTGCGAAAAAGAATTTTTCGAAAGGAAGCCCGCTGAAATAATATGGATGATATCGGCAGCGCCTTAGCAGCAAGTAGCTTTACCAAAAACAGCGGTAAAAAGAGCCAGACAAGCAACGATGATGTTTCTGAAATCCGTAAGAATAACATAATTTGTAATTAATATAAGAAGCGCAGACACACCGCGAAAAACTGTCGTAAACTAAATAAACAAGAAGAATAGTCGAATAACGATTCGGGAGATAATAATCGCGAAAATAAAAAAAAGCAAACAAGATTACAAGGATAGTAATTATTTAGCAAGCTACAGCTATATCGTCGAAAGAGTCCGAAGAAAAATTGTCTATAAGCAATATAGCCGGCCATTTGATCATACTCACTGGAAAACAATCTAAAGTACATTCAAAAGAAAATGAAGTTGTCGCAGAAGACTGGGTTCAACGTAATAATCTTATGAATACGTGGATTAAGTCTAAAACGGCCGAGGTAAATTACGCTTGTACGGCATCAATTAAATTATGGCATAACCGCCTCGTGCATGTAAACATAAATTCAATCGGCATTATGGTTAAAAACAACGCGGTCTTCGTTGTAGCAATAAAAGGCGAGAGAAAATTTTTCTGTGAGGACTGCCCACGTGGCAAGCAATCGAAATTACCTTGTAAGAAAAACGATAAAATGTCGATATTGCGCCCAGAGATATAATTTATACCGATGTTTGTGGTCCGATCATAATACCGTCCTTGAACGGTGCTAAATTTTTGTATTATTTAAGGATGAAGCCACTTGTTTTCGTAGCATCAATTCTTTAAATCATAAAAACGATACGTCCGAAGGTCTCAAAAACGAGGTAGTGCATGTCAATAATCATTTTAACAAAGAAATACAAATTATTCGGTCAGACAGCGATACAGAATATACGAATAACGACGTAAAGGATCTTTTGACGAACAGAGGTATCAACCATTACACTTTGTCTCCGTATACATCCGAGCAAACCGGCCAAGCAGATTGTGAAATTAGAACGGTAGTTGAATACGCTTGCTCGATGTTATTGGCGCGTGACCTACCTCGACGACTTTGGGCAGAAGCTGTAAACACAGCTGTGTATATTTTAAATAGAACTGTCGCGTTGGGGCTAGATCGTGTACGCAGACGCCATTTGAGATGTCGACAAACAAAAAGCCTAACTCATCGCACATGCGAATCTTCGGATATAACGCGTATGTTCTCATTTCCCACGCCTCTTGCAAGAAATGGGACGCTAAATCAGAAAAATTGCTATTTGTAGTTTATTAAAACGAGTCTGCAAATTAAAGATTACTTAACTTGAAACCAGGCAAAATAACTGTCTCGCACAATGTTATTTTTAACGAGAATTTCTCTTAAGGCGAAAAGAAATCGTCTACGTTCTCAGTAGAAAATTGTTTTTGATACTCAGTCGGAAAAGCTCGTTATCCGGGGCAACGCCGATTTGATGCTTCTCCAGAGCAACACGTACAAAACAACGACGATGACCTCCCGCCCGACAACGACGCGGGGGAGAGCGATGTTGACCAAAACGCGCACACGGACGATGACCACGCGGACGACGAGTATGCGACCGATGAGATCTCTGAGCCTAAAAACGAACCGACGTGATATGGTCTCCGACACCGAGAGAATTTGATCAGTCCCAAGCAATTTGATTGCGTTATAGCGTGCCGCGAGGACCTCGACACGCCTAGTACGTACAAGCAAGCTTTAAGCGGTAATGATTCTGAATTATAGAAACAGGCGATAGACAGAGAGTTAAATGCACACGCGAAAAATCATTCATGGGATATTGTAGAACTCCCGGAGGGAAGAAAACCGGTGGGTTACAAATAAGTATTTAAAATCAAAGATACGAAACCGAATGACAAACAGTATAAAGCGCGTCGATTACAGAGAAGTTTTTTCACCCGTTGTACTTTACGAATCGGTGCGAACACTGTTGTCAATTGCGGTTCAAGAAAATTTACGTTCTTTATCATTCGACGTAAGTACAGCGTACCTAAACAGCGAACTGAGCGAAACCATGTACATGCGGATTCCGAAAGGTCTTAATGTTACATCGAAAAATTTTAGTGTTAAGATTAAATAAGGCCATATGCGGTTTAAAACTGGCCGGTCGCTGTTGGAATGATAAGTTTAACAAATTATTAAAAAATTATAACTCAATTCAAAGCAACGCTGATTAATGCATGCATGTTAGGTATTGCAACGAATCGAAAGTTTATGTAGCCCTCTATGTAGACGGTTTATTATTATGTCGCGAGCAAAATGTTTTAGATAAGCTTGTTAAGATTTTCAAATGATATTTTGATATCACTTTTTGTCATTTAAATTTCTTGATTGGCATGCAAATCACTCAAAAACCAAATTTTAATTCAGAAGCTTATATCAGTAAAGTTTTAGCTACATTTGATATGCTAAATGCAAATCCCGTAAAAACACTAGCTGATATTAATGAGAAATTGATAAGTCTGATCACTCAGAGTGAGCTGCAAGTTCCATATCGCGAGCTAATAGGATCAATTTTATACATCACAATTATTTCGCATCGGACATAGCATACGCGGTTGGAGTTTTAAGTAGATATCTTGATGATTACGACGAATCACACTGGCGAGCTGCTAAACGCATTTTGAGATACCTAAAAGAAACGCGATCGTTCGGATTATTATACCGCAAAAAACAAATCAAAAGCCCATTGATAAGATTTTCCCACGCTGACTATGCCGGTCATCTTGAGATGCATAGTTCAACTAGCGGATATACTTTTAAGTTAAACGAAAACTGTTTTGTTTTGTCCGTTAGCCTTAGCACCGCCGAGGCTGAATATGTTGCGGCGTGCGAGGCATCTAAAGAAGCAATCTGGCTTCGTAAACTGTTGAGCAATATCGAACATGGATGTGCAGGGCCTACTACATTACATATTCATGACGAGGTCATTTTTCTCTTTTTAGCCATGAGCGCCGAAATCGCGCTTGGCTGGAAATTTTTGGTTAATAGCTTATTTTCATATTAATTATTTGTGTGTTTCTGTGCTTTATTTGTGTCATGCAAGAGAGTAAAAGAAGATCAACAGTGGTAAAGCGATAGGGATTAACTAACACTGTAAGTGCAAATAAGTGTTCGTATTTCCTGCGTACTTAAGATATATCTTTGTGTGTATTTATACCAAGAGTTGCCAAATGTATTTAGAGTATTTTGCTAATATTTTTTGTAATTATCAATGCTTCTATAGTGTATCATTAAAATATCAGGGTTTCTACAGATCCGGGAAAACCGGGAAATCCGGGAATTCTCCGGGATTTTTTTTTTACATCATTGGATCCGAGAAAACTCAGGGAATTCACTGCGGTGTAACGTACGATAGCTAGAGGCTCTTGTAACTTCGCGCCCAAAGCTCGGCGCTTGCGCGCACAAGCGGACCAACCCGCAGTCCTGTACTGCCTAGGTACCAGCATCAAGACTAAGCGACTCGCTCTCCCCGTTCGGGCTCCAATAATAACACCTCGTGCGCGTCTGCTCTCTCGTATAATCACTAATAAAAGGTTACGTTGTTTTAACTCGCGGGTATTCATTTCCCCAGCACCCCCAGGCTCCGCATTTCCCACATAACAGGGAGTTGTAGATAAGCCGACCCCTAACTTTGTAGCGCTCGACGTGAAGGCATAAGTTATGCACGACAAAAAAAAAAGTAAATTTTTTACGTTTTTGTCGTCGGGAAGCACCTATAGTGCAGTGCGTTAAAAATAAAAATAATTTACGTGAGTGAAACAAACAGTGAATAGCAGGGACACGTGACTAGTGATGAGTAAAAAAAAAAAAAAACACCAGTAAAAAGAGGATACGCGTGACTAGTGATTGCTGAAAGCGGGCGACCGTGGCGATTGATTGGAGGTGCTAACGGCATCGCATCCATCCAGAAAACGAACATCGCCAGGAAGTCGAACGGGGGAGAACAAGGAGACTGAACTACGCCACGCTGCGCACCATCGGAAAGAAATATTTTTGATAAAAGGGGCCAACGTAGCCACCGGAATGCTGATTATAGTCCTGATCGTGGCAGCAGTCCAGGCAAGGTAAAAAAACAAAAATAGTAATAGTAATAACAATAAATAAAGAAAAAGTAAAGTAAAAGGACAAAGAATAAGAAAAAGAGAGGAAATCTGTGCTCCAGTAAAATTGTGTAAATTGTCTTCCCATCGAGGTAAAGCATAAAATATATAAGTAAGAAAAAAAAAAAAATGCAGGGAGAAAAAATTTTTATCGAGGAAGTTGCGGCAATAAAGGGCAAAAGGTGGAAAAATGCGGAGGTCATAACGGACGACAAAGTATAGCTAAAATTTTGTCACGACCCCGAGGTGGTAAAAGAATTAGGTAAGGCGAATAGAAAGACCAGAGACTTGGTAGAAAAGATTCTTAGAGGCATGAAAGCAGTCATATTGAAGGATAAAAGTAAAAAAAAAGGATAATGGTAAAATATTACGAGACGATGGGGCCTCGGAATCATATGTAGAGCCACTATGTGGTTACGAGAGTGGAGAGGAAGGGGACGACTCAGATGCAGGAGATGCTTTCGGGACCGCAGAGAGACGGCGGCATATCAGAATTAGAAGGGACTCGGAATTACCGCGGGAGTATTCGGAAAGGAAAGGGGAAGAAAGTGAAATGGAAGCGTGCAGCAGAGATAGAAGAAAAACGACGCTGCTGCGGAGGCTTACGGGCCTTGAGGAAGATCAGAGAAGGGAGTGACCAAGGAGTATGCAAATTCGACAGCATAGATACACAGAGCACGAAGACGGAAGAGAGACTTTATACGATGTGACGAACCTAAGTGCCAAAAAAGCCAGATTGCCACAGAGACATGAACTTCGTGAAAATAGGTGTACGGACTACTAGGGGGAGTGGGAAAGGGAAAGGTACTATTCTATTAAGGAGTTCAGTGGGATAACATCGACGATACCAATGTTTACAGGGGATCCATTTAGTCTCATAGCATTTACCAGGGTGGTTAGGGCAATAGGCCGGAAGGTAGACGAAAGAGACGTCCTTTATTTTCTGGCAACTTTGTCAAGCAGGCTAAAAGGTCGAGCAGCGGCTCATTTAAGCGATAGGATGACTCAATATAAGTTAATACAAGAGTTTCTCGAGGAAATTACTGAAAAATATGGGGCCATTAACAGCGCAGAAACAGCGATGGCAAAAATTCGAACGGAACAACATATGAAGGGCGAGACGGTAGAGCAGTACTTGGATAGAGTACAAGGGTTATTCAATAAGGCAATGGGACTGCAGGACGCAGACCCAGAACTTTTAGAGGCATTGCGACGAAAACTAAAAAGAAACATACAGAAAGATTAATTACACAGTATATATTAGGACTCGAATCCCCTTGTAATCACGAAGTTTCTCAGTATAGGCCAGCTACGCTAACCTAAGCTATTACATTAGCATTAAAATCCGAGGACATGGTGAGTATGAAGCCACCTCGGTCAAGTATAGATAGAAATGCAAGAAGAGATACTGAGCCCAGAGGATGCGGATACTGTGGCAGAAATGGAACAACAGGGGCTACATAACTAAAAATCCGGGCGGAAACGGACCTAAGGATTATAGGTTTAGCAGTAAGGCTCGTGGAATGGATTATCCAATAAACAATTATAACTACGGCAGATATGGGAGGGATTTTGAAAGGGGATATGCTATCAAGGAAATAACAATAACGGATATGACGGGCTGAATAACAGAAATTACGGACAAAAGGACAACAGTAGAAGTAACATCCCAAGTAATTACAACTGAAAAAATATTGAGCGTTACGAGCTGGAGTGCACAAAAAGTGCACAGGAGACGAGGGCGGCTGAACCAAGACAAGATGGGTTGCCTCGTACACAGGGGCCGAATTTTTAGAACGATGCTCAGAGTACTCCTCCAACATCGAGCATCAGGAAAAAGCGGCAATATATGGTAATAGGAAGCAAGAAATAATTAATGAATATATAATCTAAGAAAGGCAGAAAATGGGCACAAAAGAAAAAAAATTCATTCAGTCGGAGGGATGGAAAAAGAGGGAAAGCAAGCACAAAAACACGGCTTATAAACAAGTCGATGCAAATGCGCAGGCAATAAAGAAACATGATAAGGAGAAGTCGGCAGAAAAGGAGAAAACAAAGGATGTACCTACGGTGCTAATAAACTACACAGCGGTGGGGCACAGACCGCCGACAGTAATACTAGAGTGCTGATTTCCGACAGAAAAAATCGGCCTTATACGCAGATACAGGGGCTGAAATCTCGCTACTAAAGGAAAATTGTATAAAAGAAAATGCGTTATTGGATGAAAACGTGAAGGTAAAAATTACTGGAGTAACTCATGGAGAACGTAAGACGAAGGGCACGGTGGATGCAATGATCTACGAAATAAAGTGCACCCTCCATGTAGTCTCGCAGGATTTTCCGATTGAAGTAGACAGAATCCTCGGGTGGGACATGTTTAAAAAGCACATTGGAGAAATTAGTGTAAGAGAAAATAAATTGAGCCTAGGTGGTTTATAAATACCGCTGAAGACGGCAGAATATTTCGAGATAGCAGCGAGATCCAGACAGGCTATTTATGCTAGGGGCAAGGAAGAATATAAAAATACACAAGATGGATACCTACCACTTCAAAACATAGGAGAATACGTACATTTGGGAGACTTCTATGGCACTAATGCATAGGGTAAAATATATGCAGATGTGTGAACTTTTTAAACAAAGCAAGGAAAGTGACAGTACCAGAGGTTGACCTTATAGGATGCGACACAGCAAAAGAAGTAAAAAGGGTAGGTGACGTGGGGGGCGGCGCTAGGAAGAAAAGTGCATTTGTAGGCTTGCTAAAAGAAAACAAATACAACGAAGAAGTAGGGAAAAGACGGTATAAGCTGAAATACAAGAGTGTTGATGAAGAGAAAGAAATCGACACATGTGCATAAAAGGAAGGTGATTTTAAAAATATTGAGGAAAGGATTAAGAAAATAATGACGTTGGTGGACACCGAGGGCTGTAACAAAGAAGAACTACAGCACGTAAGAAGATTGATAGCGGTAAATCCGTTCGTGTTCGGTTTGGACAGGGAGCCGTTAAAAACAACGAATTTGGTGGAACATAAAATTGAGACTACAACAAATAAGCCAGTTGTAGTCAGAAGATATAGATACCCATAGGCTGTAAAAGAGAACATCAGAAGAGAAATCCAAAAATTGATAGATTTGGACGTGATAGAATCGTCAACCTCTCCGTATAATTCAAATATATGGACAGTGCCTAAACCACCGGGACTAAATGGCGAGAAAAGGTGGCGATTGGTTACGGATTTCAAGCAGCTAAACGAAATAACAGTGGGAAGCTGTTACCCGCTACCGTTTCAAAGCGACATATTGGAGCACTTAACAGCTGCCAAGTACGTCACAGTAGTCGACTTGAAGAGTGGTTTTCACCAAATTAAAATTCGGGAAGAGGGCGCACACAAAACAGCTTTTTCGGGACGCGACGGACACTACCAATATAAACGAATGCTGACATCATGTTATTTGCAGCAACACTCAAAGAGCACGAGGAACGTTTTAAAAGATTAGTAGAAATACTAGGAAAAGCAGACATGACCGTAGAACCAAAGAAATGCCAATTCCTGAAGAGAGAAAAGTACTTGGTCATGTGGTTTGTAATGGAACAGTAAAGGCAGACCCAAAAAAGATTAAGGTAGCAAGAAAATACCCTAGACCGACGAATGCAAAAAAGATAAAGCAGTTTCTAGGATTTGCTGGGTATTACAGGAAATTCATAAAAGACTACGCGAAGAAAGCGCGACCATTATCAAAACTAACGAAAAAAGACACGGGATTTAAGTGGGATGAAGAAGAAGAGGAAGCCTTTAGGACACTTGTCGACGCTTTATGCTCAGAACCCGTGTTGACAGTGCCTCACTTAAGTAAACCCTCTATCGTTACGACTGACGCGTCAGACTATGCTATCGGCGCAATTCTCAGTCAGGGAGAAACAGGTAAAGACAGGCCATGTGGATACGCATCACGATGCCTT
>JAPYYV010000518.1:0-32045 GCA_030522625.1 Copidosoma aretas
TTCGCTCTCTATGCGACTCATCCCTGGGGCCTCACTTTCTACTTCTGCCATGTTTATCGGTGGGTTTTTCTGTTTGGCCAAAATTTTAGCCTTCATATTATTAAATATTTTAGTCATGAGGATCCGATGTTTGTCATCGGCTTCCTCCCAAGGGGCCTGTGACTCGGAGTCGTGTTCTAAAATAACTTCCATCGACTCGGTCTCTTCTCTAGTGGGGGTATCCACGTCCCTGATATTAACTGCGATTCTTTCCCTCGTCTCAATCGGGTTATCGATTTTCGACTAATAAATTTTTCCTTATCGCTTTTATATCAAGCCTATTATCTTCAACCTCTTAAAATAATATGTCGTTGTTATAACAATTATAATCAAATAATATTTATGTATGTATGGTTTCGATTATTCATAAGTGTATGTGCGTGTGTATATCTAACGTTTGTACCCAACGTTTCTATCAACATTTATTGAATCAAAATACAAGGGAAGAGCTAATTAGCGCGTAGCCGCCTACGACCCTTCACCGATCACGTCTCTCCCTACTCTGCCGCTCTCTCATCTCCCGTTCTCCGCTCATCACCTTTCTCTCCCTCTCTCCTAATATCTCCCCTCCGTGAGTCCAGGGGCACACACGGACGTATAGCTATGCTATCGTGCGTGACCGTAGTGTGACAATAAAAAACCAGGACTACTGATATTTTTCTGCTGATTTTTCAACTTTCATAAAGATGAATTATATCGACAAATGTTGCTAATTATATTTGTTGCTTATTTTCATTCATCAAGTTTTTTTTTTCGAGACAGCATTATTCTCACATGGAGCACAATATAGTACAACATGTAATGTGAGGCACTATATCTTAACATTTTTTCTGATACTTTACATGTTATTTTTAATAGTAATTTAAGGTTATTGGTTCCACTGTTTTAAAAAAAATTGAATTTTTTCACATTTCTTTTTTTACATTCGAGAAATTTCAACATTATTTAATGTACAGTACACATACATCGGTTAAAAAACTCTGATTTTTATTTTAAAAGAATAGAAGTGCCCCTAAAAATAAGTACTTAGGTAAGAGTATGAATTTCAGTCATCATGACACAATTGGTGTCTTCCTGTGAATTACTACTGTTTGCGAAAATTCACTTCAAAAAAGAAAAATGTAATAAAAAAAAAATTTTAATTTTCTGTTTCGATAAAATATGAAATTCTTTTTAAAACATTAAGCAGAAAAACCATACTTGATGAAAATTGGGCTCATCGACTTCACTAATTGTAAGTAATAAAGCTGCAGGTACACTTACGGCTTTTTTCTTTGCAAAACTGCGTGAGATAAAAATCTTAAGTACAGTTTCTTCTTTCTCTTTCGAAAAATGGATTTTCTTTTGTGAAAAATGAAGAGATCATGAATAAATATTTATATTGCAGGATACTTGAACGTGTTTCTTAATTTATACGCTCTTCTCGTTTCAGGCTGCTCAATTATCTTGCAAGATTTACTTAAATGATTATAGTTTTATTAAAATTGTCTATTTAATTTTGTTTAATAAAGTAGTGTATTAGGCATTTTATTTCAAAAAGTATTAAAAATAGATTGATTTCGACATATGCGAAAAAAAAATGTATACATTTTGGTTGTTACTATGCATAATATTGTACAAGACAATTCCAAACTTTAATACAGTAAAAAACTAGTGTGAAGAACTTTTTTTTGCAATAGAAAAACATCGTCTTTACGTATCAAAACCAATTTTTTTTCTTTCCTAATACAAACACATATATTTTTTCAACTTTAAAGTTATTTTTATGAATAAAACAAACTACGAATATATAGTTCTATAGTTATTTATTACCTGTCAGCCTACTTGACCAAGATAGGGTAGTTCATGTACAAAAAAAAAATAAATACAAACGACTTGAAAACACAGCTTTTACACTAAAATGGTACATAACTTTTATCTCGCTAAACTTTTTCTTGAAACTATGTTTCAATTAAACAAACCACACTTGAAGTCTCTATTATTGTCCATACTTATCAAAAAAGCTTTACTTTAAATACTCCATACCTTACACAAAAATAAAAAATTTAATTTTACATAACTTTATTCTCGCTGAACTTATACTATGAAACTAATATTCAGTCATCAAAAATCTGAACAACAATAACTTCCCGCTTGTTGGCTTCACACCACCTAATCTTATTTCAAACAATGCTTACAATTAAAAATCTAAACAATTCAATCAAATTTGTTTTACGCAAAACTTTACTCACGTTGGACTTATTCTATAAAACCAAACTTTAAATCAATGCCATAATCCATACTGACAGTCTCTATTTGCCCTTTCTTTACTTTCTACTATACTGCAAACTTGACTTAACTACGCTATGATTTCCACACTTCCTACACACCTGCTGCCCTCTCTCGATAGCACCTCACTTGCTGTCCTATTTGCATCGTTGACCAACCGGTACTAAAGCCAAACTACTAAACTTTGCCTTTATTTTTATTGACCACCGCCAACTTCACTTTTTCCTCGATGCTTTTCCCGGTATCGAAATCGCAGAACTGCCCTTTCCACTCATCCCACTTGTAACACACACCATCAAAATGCACACTTTTATAACCAATCTTCATTATTTTAATTCCTTCAAAATTACCTCTCCGACACCAAACAATAGCCTTTTTCTGCATTTCCCTCTCATTCCTTGTCATGTCATTTTCTATGAAAACGTCTTTGTCCAAGTGCATTTTTCTTTTGATCACTTTACTTTTATCCTCACTCGTCAGTTTCACTAGCGTCATACAACGTCCTTTGTGCACTCCCTTCAGTTTGAAGGCATTCACAGCACATACCACTATATTTAACTGCTCTTCGAGAAACTTCTCCACCTCGTGTTTGACATCCTTGCCTCTGAAATTTTGACCTTTAATAACTATGTTATTCCTTCTTCTTTCTCTCTCGTCCCTTTCGTTAGTTGCCTCCAATTTTCTTACTTTTGTCCAAAACGTCTCCAGCTCTTCCTTCCAACCTTCTGTTTTTGCCTCCGATTCTTCCTTTTATTTTCGCTGCTTCTCTTCTTATTCTTTTGTCAGCCTCTCAGTTTTTCTCGTAGCTTGTTCCTTAATCCGTTTTATTTCTTTTTTCATTGCCATTTTGATTTTCTCTGGTTCACTTTCCAGCGCAACATCAGTTGTCTCACCTCTCCTTCTTTTTGGCGGTATCTTATCCACACTCTTCCCAGCCAACTACTTTTCCACACTTTATTCCGTACTTTTAACTTGTTACTTTACGCCCTCACTACAGCAACTTCCTCATACCTCCACCTTCCTTATTTTCATTTTCAAACCTTTACTTTCTACCTTTAGTTACTGTAGTTGATGGATTAACACATACGTCTCGCAGAGTACGTGTGCTCAGCTCGACGTGCCACACCGGAATATCCAAACTACAAATATAGTTTTTGTGATTTATTTTTTTGCGTACTAATCATGGATTGTCATTGTTTAATTTATGTATTTACATAATTATTAAACAATCATGATAAATCATTCAACTTTTCTTCAAAAATCACCACAATAAATGTTTGATTAAATGTTGGGGGTTGGCCCGTGAAGCGTGGAGGGGTGGAGCCCCTTTAGTCACTATAAATAACAACTAAATTCATTTAACTTTGGAATAGCGGGTTTTTGCCTACTCTACTGAGATAGCGGGTTCTTGCCTAAAAAACTGAGATAGTGGGATCTTGACTAAAATACTGAAATAGCGGATTTTTGTCTACTCTATTGCGATAGCGGGTTCTTGCCTGGAATACTGAAATAGCAGGTTCTTGCCTAAAATACTGAGATAGCGGGTTCTTTCTAAAAATACTGAGATAGCAGGTTCTTGCCTAAAATACTGAGATAGCGGGTTCTTGCATTAGACCGACGATATATACGTTACTCGAAGTGTACTATATATATACTTGGGCATTCGTGACTCGGCATTCTGCAATCGAATTGAAAAGCACTGTCAGTGCAGACGATGCTGCGACAGTTTTTCAGACTCTAAAGTTGGCCTTGGAAGAAACAGGCTCCCCACCACTATTATTATGGTGGGAGACTGGTGGAGGGCCTGCTCTTATGCCATGATCAAATTTTCTATGTCAACACTGAATGACGAATTCTTATCGTTATTTTTATCGATATTTTACAACTTTTTAGGCCAGTTAAACTCTTTAATTTTAATCTGTGATTAACATGTTTATTTATCATGATAATAAGCGAAAATATTTGTATAATCCTTGTAACCTTAGAGTGACCCTCGCTTGGTACGGCACCGCCCGCGGCCCCCTCGGGCCATAAATGTTGACGTCTTTGCCAATCGAATATTAGCAAGAGAGACGGTGCAACTAATAATTGTTTTGAAAGCGTTGAAGGATCGGGCCATAACGTAGAACACTCTCAAGATATATTTAACTGACAGCAATGATTTATTTTAGGAAAGAAAAGTTGACGAGTTCAACAATGGAACAGCTTTTGACGAATGTAAATTTGCTTGGTCGCGCGATCGCACAAAGTTCCAACAATATACTTAAATTTCACTACCTGCTCTTATTTTCTCGCTTATTAAATTCTGTGCAAATCGTCGATCTGAGCCCGCTCGATCTGTCGCAGATGGTCGTCCGGCTACCACAGCTGCTACGACTGTTGCTGCTGTTGTTGTTGACCCGGTCGAAAGCCACCAGGCAGCGAACAACCTTCGAAGGGACGAACGGCCATGAAGTAAGGCCGGAAGGAAACAATACCTGAAAATTAACGATGCTGGTCTCAACGAAGCCAGATAGCAGTGCCGACCAGACGACGCTCGACTCGCACGCAGGCAAACAGGCCCTCTTGCACGGCCCCCTCGGCACGCCCAAGCAACCTTAAGTCTGTAAACTATTTGTTTTCTTAAACTGTAATTTTATATCTACGCTGGACGTTGCTGATAAGCAAGGGATATATTTTTTTCAGAATCACGGATACCTACGAGAGTTAATTTTCGCCGTCGAATTAGGGGTGAGTTCTTTTTTGCGGCTTTTTTGCCATCGGTTGGTCCAATTTCTCAAGTGGGTACATCTATGTCTACCGCATACATAGTTATACCGACTTAAGGAATTGGACCCACCGGCCAAAAACAGACCGCGAAAAACCAGTAACTTAGAGTACAGAGTCACAAACAAACCTACTTAAAAAGTGTTGCATGGGTATAAAAACAACATGGTTTATTAAAAGCCAGACTTATAATCTCTAATCGCTCAAAGTAAAATTCATCGTCAATGTTTTTCAACGATAGACAAAACCATGTGTATAGTAAGTAGCATTGAGAAGAATGTTTAAAAAAACGTTTATAAAGTAATCAAAAGCAATAAAACTTTATACTACTCTATGTAACGATAAGAATTGATAATTTCTGACATAAGTGACTGATAAAAAGTGTACGGACTTAATCGTTAAATTATGCGCTATCAGCGATGCATGTAAAAATGTACTCGAAACTCATTGCGAATTTCACTGGGTGGAGGGATATTTTATCTACATGAACTAACCCGTAAAAATACAGATGGTAAGCTACATGGATTTCCACATGATAATCTACATAGCTTTGTCGATCGTCGAAGATCATTTCAATGCAGTATTCTTTAAGTGATTAGAGATTACAAGTCTGGCTGTCAGTAAATCATGTTAATTTTGTATTGATGCAACACTTTTCAAGCAGGTTTGATTGTAACTCTGTATTCTAATTATACATAGAAATCCTTGTTAATCGTCATGAAATTTTACATAATAATCCACATGAATTGCTGCATAATAATTTGTCATTGCGGAAAGGCTTCCCAAAACAGTTTATACAGTTTGCAAAAACAATTTAACTTGAAACTACTCTATTTAACGATAACACATGCAAATTTTTTTCTCAGATAACTGATAGAAAGTGTGCTTTCTTAATCGTTAACGTTGGCGCTCTATGCAATGCAATGTGAAAATCTACTCGGAACTAATTGCAAATATCAATGTGTTTGTACAACTAAATTTAGCCTGAATTTCCACATGGATTTCCACATTAAAATCGAATAAATTTCATGTGGAATCTTCCTAATCCTCATAGATTTTATGTGGAATTCACGTGTAAATTAATGTAGAAATTTATGTCCTCTTTTTCAAGCGGGATGCAAATGAAATCAAGGTAGATCTATGCCTGTCACTCTCTACTTGACAAACTTACTAAGGAAAATACTGATAAAAAGACTGCATCTACTACTTGATTTGCCAGTCTCGAATTCGCTAGAAGTGCTCTATCATATACTAATCCCACATGCTCTGACCCTTGGTCTGAACTCTGGAAAAGGCTATCTCGCACCTGCAATATCATCCTTTGGAACGTGGGGGGGTCTTAACCGGACTGTCAATATCGTGATCACTCCGTTGGAATCAATTTATGTCGCACGGCAGCACTTGAGGTTTTATCTGTATTTCCAGACGTCGACCATTCTAGAATCCATGCCTACAAGTTAGGTCAATTCAAACCTGGTAATTATCGCCCTATTGTTGTCAAACTGTCCTCTCGTGCTAAAATAATACGTATCTCAAAGGACTGGCGAAATCGTCCAACTGGAATTTCAGTTTCAGCTGATCTAACATCAATCCAACGTAAATGTTTCGACTACCTTAGATCTGAGTGTTCCAGACTGAATTCAGACCAGGTCACGCAAATTTTAAAGTATTGTACTCCAATTGTATGCCGAAGATTGTGGATGTCAACAAGAAACATATATCTCAGAAAAGTCACCATACTCTTTTTCTCAAAAAACTAAGATCTGACCCCAACTTACGTCCTTTAGTATTTTATTATCAAAACTTCAGAAGCCTAAATAACAAGTGAGATTAAATAAAAAACAATATCAATCCATTAGCACCCTTATCAGACATCATTGCACACACTGAAACTTGGTTGCGTAAGAATACTATGGCCAGTGTAATGGGCCGTCTTGGTTTCATCAATAAACAAGACAGACCTACATTGAATAGTAATCACTCCAGGGGTAATGCAGCTTTTATAGCCATAAAAAGTCACCTGAAATAGTTTAGATTGGCCTGCAATCTATGAGTTAAGGTCTCCAAACAGTTGTTTGTCGTTACGAATGTACAAAATGTTGGTGCATATCCTCACATTAAAGTGACATTCTTTGGGGACTTCAACTTAACCAATATTATATGGACCTCTGAATCGTCTTAAGTACCAAAAACTTGACTATGTCTCAGTGCATAGAATATTCTGCTTCTATCGTTAGTGAATGTGGTTCAACGTAAGCAGTTTTTATCGAGTGAACCGGGAAAAAGGCTATACTCTGACTGACTACTGCCAAACATTGACATTCAACCAGTCCAGTCTACTGACTATTTGGTTGATGTTGTCAAGCATCATCCACCTAGTTTCTTCGGAACTTTCCATGTCAATCTATCTAGTCACAAAAGTTTATCCACTAATTAGAACTTTGCTAAACCCAACTACGACCAACTAAATAGTGATTTAAGCTACACAGAATGGTCTGCTGCCCTGAGTGACTCTTGTGGTGATACTAGTGTTAGTGGCTTTTGCTTTATAGTCTATTGTGCAATCAATAACTCAGTGCCTATTGGTCATCGTTCCAATGGTTTATTTTCTAGATGGTTCACTTAAGAAAAAAAAGACCTCATATCTACAAAAAACGTGTAGGGCTTGGAAGATGACTATGTTATTGAGTTTAAACGTATCAGAGCTTTATGCATTCATACTTTCAAACAATCTTATAGGGACCATACAGCTAATTTTGAAAATAGTACTTATTCCAGTCCCAAAACATTATTATCCTACACAAAATATCTCAGTAAAACAGGTGGATTACAGGTAAACATGCGTTTCTGCCACATAGCGTTACATAACCGTAGTCAGGACAGTAGATTAGGGCTGATGTTGTCAACAGTACACACCATAGGCACACGATGACATATGTAAAGCTGCACAACCTACACAGGGAGGGGAAAGTAAGGGGCCATAAAAAGGAGTCAACAGCCAAAAAAAGTGATGCGGAATCATACTTACACGCCAACACTCAAAGTGTCGACACTCTAAATACTCTACGAGCATTGTAGCCCAGACTATAGTGTACCAACTGCTGTCTCACGACCGGAACCTGTCACTGAGGCATGACAGACCAACTCGCAACTACAAAAAAACCAACAGTCACTCAGTAAGAGTGGCAACAACTTTTGAAGAAGCAGAGCCCCAACGTATGATCGTCCTAAATACCTTACACTAAATAAAAATACACTTACGGAATATATGATAAGATGAAAATACAACATAATGTGACGGACGATAAACATGACTCTCACAACGATGACGAAATTCACCCACAACGACGACTATTACCTTGGTTCTGCTCCGCAACACTATGACTCTGACCTAGAGGGAATTTGATCCCGACGAGCCGCTCTCGCAGGTGGAAAATTACCGGAACGCATGATGCTCTCCTACACACCAACTTCCGCATACTCACACACTAGCTACTCCTTAATGATTTAAAATGGAACAACTCCGTCTCTGCCTCTCTTATTCTCTGCTTTTAAACAACGCCAACACTCGCACGTTCAACACACTTCTATTGAACCACTTCAACAAACAAACAAAAAACTATTGGCGTGCCATGCTCTCTGCTGATATGCCTACATGTATATCCCTCTCCTTCTCTTTCTCTCTCTCTCTCTCTCTCTTTCGGTCCTGGCTCTCGATTTCTCGGATCTCTAACAGCATGGCTTGAAACGATGGAGTCAACAATGATAGTCATGGAAACGACGAATCGAACGGCCTCAAGCAACGCCACTGGCTTTCTGTGGGACGCTGTAAGAACTCGGGCATACGTAGCGAGATGAAGTCAAAGGTCGTGAGACTCAGTCAGCCCTCTCTGGAACGCGTCTAAATCTCAACTGCCATACAGGCCCGCACGATCGCATTCAATACCTCTCTCCTTCCTTGTCCACTGACGCCCAATATACGGGGCCTCCCATGCATATGCACACATATGCAACTCCATACGCTATAATGGTGCATCGAGCACGGCTAGCAAAAATCGTGAAAAATGACGTCGTCATAATCTTCTTCCTCAGGACAGGCATTTCTCAAATGATCTGTCCTACCTTGAATATGCTCTCTGAAATCGCTTAATCACTTACCTGAGACCGTAGAGGTCTCTCTCTGATACCGGTTTAATCGGCGAACAGTACATTAAATGCATAAAAACAACAAAATATGGCGAGATCGGCGTAATTTCCTACACTAGACACACAAAAAATGGCGCAACGTAGTTAAATCTCCTTTGTTTTTGCAATACAAAAACTAAATGGCACAATTCTCTACGGATCTCTGGCTAGTGAGGCGTCACACTCTTCAAATTGATGCCACTCTCAAAATCTACTTAATAAAAGAGACAAGCGTGAAAATCAGCTTAAAAATTGCATATGCCTTATAAATATTATGAAATTTCTCTTTAAAATTCGCTCTTTCCCTGTATGAGCAACCTGTAAGTTTCACAAGCCTTAACAGTGGCGACAAGTTTACTTTGTTCGGAAAATAGACACCTCCTTTAATTTTACTTGATTATCTTACTTATCTACCCACTTTAAAAAAATAATTACTCAAACTACTTGTATATATTGCTTATTTATCCTCTCTCTATTTCTCTGTGTCACCTAATCCATTCTCATCTTCCGGTATTACCTGTCCTCTGTTCCTCTCAATGGGCACTTTACTTTAAAGGGTCTGCTCAAATTTATTAAATTTACTTCTCTCTCAGACACTGATTTGAGACCCGTGAGCTCGTTGGCATCGCACTTATTTTACTCACTCAGCATGACCTTTTCCCTTGCTTCGGCCTCTGCGTCTAGCACCTAAGCAAAAACAAAAAAAAAAAATTCAACGCACAAAGGACATACGAAAACAAAAAAAAATAGAACTCGAGTTCACGCCTCCAACTTAGTTTTACTCACTTAGACAATATTAATTAATTGTATCCAACTTAGTTTCGACCTCTTACGATGTCAGACACACACGCACACACAGACACGAGTTGTTGACTCCAGAATGATAATATCCTAAATCCGCCACAAGAACAACGTAGGCATCACGGCACCTAAGGTCACGCACACATTTACGCTTAACGCGGGCAATAAATACACATAAACACACGCTTAATCATCACGACGTCCTACCGCAACGGATCGACAGCTTCGACGCCGTCCACCAAGACTTGAACGTGCCTATCACAAGGTTCTATTACAACGGTCTATCGGTCACATGTCGACTACCAAAGACTGACACTTGCACACTGGCATTCTACTGCAGCGGACAGATGGCTACAATGCCGCCTTCAAAAGACTCGGACACCAAGCTCTTCATACTGCACTATGCTACTTTACTGAAACATAAACGACCACATGCTGTCTTTGGAGACTCCAGTGCGAGTGCAATCCTTACGATGCCGTACGTCACGACAGACGACCGCATATCACTACCAAGGATTCGGACTTGTACAGTATAAAGTTCCGAAGGACTCTACACACATAAACACTACTCGATTGCTCTCACATCACGCATCCATCCGCATGTCCCGACGACCGCACTCTTCTTACGTTCACCGGTCCTCTTGATTCAGACAGCATCCTCCCGAATGGCACACCATAGACACACAAAGAAAACGAAAATACAATGTACAAGCTATACGCTGGATAAACCACAGTCACTTATTTACTCAAGATAGATTCTCCTCAGATTTTCTCACTATACGACGTTAAACAACAAGCTTTCTTTATTACTCCTCCCTCACTTTCCGCATCAACCACGTACGATTGAATTACACAATATACCGAACGAAAAATGGACATACATACACACACGCACCAACTTTTCTCAGCACTTACACACGTACTTTTAATGGGACGATCTGTACGAGACGACTCTATCGCGAGTACAACATAAGATGGCACAACGCCGGAGATCACGCATGCAACGACGTTCAACATGGCAATGAATACACACGACACACATGAATTCTTTAATCTCGACGAAGCTCTACCACATCGACGAACGGCCACACACCCCTGACGAAGACTTGGACTAAATGCTACGAAGTCACGACAGACTTATACACACAAATACACACACACTCTTAACTCGATTGCCTTCATTTACACGATCCTAAGTGCGTCTCCCCTACGGCTGCGCTCGTTTCCCGCTCGATATCTCTCCCTCCCGACGTTGACGTCTACATTCTCACTCTTCACCACACTCAGAGTCATCTTAAAGCTCTATAAGACCCCAGAAACAAACGACCGAACTCTCTTCCACTCTTGCTTGCACTATACCCCTTCCGAAGAGCGGACTTCTCTCTACTTACAATAGAAAAAAAACTCTCGCAAACCACCTTTAATGTTTTTCGACTCGTTGCTTCCAAAGGTCTATTTACACAAAAATACGACGCACACACTTGTTTCACATTACCAAAAACCCTAAACAAGCCAATCCTAATACAACACTTTTACAATCTAGCATTTATATAATAAAATAATTTTTATTAAACGTACATGCAAAGATAATCCACGAAAAAGCAACGTCAAACGCAGTACCCTACGCGATCTGATCTCTTAAATGTTTATGCACACTCTTTTCGACCACTTCACACCCACTTAACGAAAATGTAGGCAACTCACTGGAAATAAATTTACTTGCAATTGAATCATTAAATTTAATAAAGCAAATTTCGCAATATTCTTCTCGCCGAATTCAGCGCGCCCTACTCACCCCGATAATTTAATTCGTGACTCGACACTCAAAAATATAACCGGTTCGCTTTACTAAGTTTTCATTTGCTCCGTGATGCGATCTTCTATACGCGAACCCGCACCCCTATCATCTAGGTGGAGAACAAAACCAAACACTTGACACTAAGAGAAATACCTACATAAATATAAAAAATTATTGTCACAAAAAAATGTATTTGTATTCATGCAAGACAACACGCACTAAGCTATTGTTCTCCACTTAAAACAAGAAAAACGGCTCGAATACAAAAACAAAAACAACAATACATTGATTCTAAAGTGCGACTTGAGGCTAAGCGTGCAAGATGGCCACCAAACAAAACGCTCTTCAATTCTCGGAAACAAGCACGCAGTGCACAGGTGATACCAGCACCTCTCTGTCTCTCTCTCCAACTATGTCAGCATACTCTAAAGTGGCCTGCAATTTCCGAGCACGTGCCCGAACGCATCCATCGGCACCACGCCTCTCCGCAACATAAATACGCAAACAAAAAATACATACACAAACACACAGCTCCCGGTTGTTCCGCGACCATGGCCTCACGTCAAGCACCATTTGTAACGAAATATTTTACAGCCCCACCGTGAGACCGTCCTAAATACATTACACTTAATAAAAAAACACTTACGAAAAAAAAAGACAAGACAACAATACAATACAACACAACGTGACGGATGACAAACATAAATCTTACAACGACGACGAAATTTATCTACACCCACGACGAAAACTCTTGGCTCTGCTCTGCAACACAATGACTCTCACGTAGAGGGAATTCCATCGCGGGCGGCTCGTCGGGATCAAACCACTCCCGCAGGCGGGAAATTACCGGAACGCATGATGCTCTTCTACACACCGACTTCCGCATACTCACACACAAGCTACTCCTTAATGATTTAAAAAAATGGAAGAGCTCTGTCTCTGCCACTCTTATTCTTTGCTTTTAAACGACGCCAACACTGGCACGCTCAACACACTCCTAGCGAACCACCTCAACAAACAAACAAAAAACTCTTGGCACGCCATGCCATGCTCCCTGCTGATATACCTACATGTATTTACGAATTGCCATAAATCAGGTATGCGGGATTCTCTTTAATAAAGTTCAGAAGAAAATCCATTAAAAAAAAAAAAAAATTTTCCTCTCCCTGCGCGATATTCTAACATTACAAATACAAAACAATACAAAATTAAAAAAAGAAACAATTAGATAATTTTTTTGCAGCAACTAATGCGACAAATGAATCTAATACCAATAATGTATACTATATGAGATGCCAGCTCAACGCAAGAAACGCAGGAATTATTTACAAGATACTTTAAATTCGTGTTTCTTTTTTTTCTTTCTTCCTAAGTTATTGTCATTGGGTAAGAAAAATATAAAGATTAATAATAACAAAAATAATGGTAAAAATTAGCGCAGTAAGGAACAAGGACAGTTATAAAGATAAAAATCACGTATAACTATAGTACAAACTTTGAAGAATAATAATAAATAATAATAGTAACAATAATAACACTATAATGATAATAAATTACTCCTTATTACAGGGGTCTTGTCCCTACTTCAGAAGACATCGCCTGGTCCATAACAGAAATAGAAAATACAACCGGTAAATAGCAGAAAAGATATTAACATAAGCCACAATCAGCACCACACAGAAGGTAATTCCAAGGATTGATTAATCTCGCTACTTTATATGAGCCTTAGAACTCGTGACACTCAGTGATGAACTGTACAAAGGATACAAAGCATCAAGTAATCGATCCATATAAGAGAATACAAATAACAATTGATTATTAGCGACGAATAAGTACATAAATATGAAAATATGTATCATGAATCATACTATGCAACATGTTTATACGTTATATTTTGTATCTATAATTACCTTTACAAATGTATAACACCTATAATATGATAAAGAATAAAAAAAAAGAAAAAGAAAAGATTTTTATACAAATTATAATATAACTTTAACATATAAGATGATAATGCAGCTCTGCACAAATATTATGAAAGGGGAAGAGCGCTTGCATAAACAGGAGCAAATGTATAGATGACAGACAGAGCGTAAGATTAGTCCTTAGTAGAAACAAGGACCAGCAATGATGCAATGATGACTACCTCTATTCTTCGTAATTGAAAGCATAATATATAACACAAACAACACAACACAAGACATTATCCAAACATTTACACTAAAAAAAAAAGGTCAAGGACGACGCTGTCTGCGTCGCAGCGTTGGACGTACCACGTACGATATGTGATGTATGATATATGCATGACATATCTTATACGTGATCTTCTCTCCTAGGGATCCTCGATACAGCGAAAGAAAAGAGAAAGAAGCACCTTCTCTGATAAAAGAGAAGGTCTACAGAGCAGCCAAGAAACAGTCAGTCGGGCTCCAACAGCAGTAGTCGAAAAAGAGTAGAGATAAGAATAAGTCAGCATCGTCGATCGAACAGGAAGTGGACATACACACAAGCCTTTTTCTTTGTGCATAGAACCTCTAATAAATAATTGATACTGTATACTTACGCGTATGATATTTCCGGATCTTTTATTACCCCGAAAACCCACGTTACAATGTATTGCTTTAAAATTTTACTCTAATGTAACAAAATAATTAGCTTATATTGCTAGAAAGCGTATTTCGACCTTGAGCCAACTCTGAGCATGCAACTCTTTTCAAAAAGGGGTTGTCACTTCCGTAAAGCGTTAGGAAGGTTTAACGCCTTTCCAACCTTAACGCTTACCTTATTCAAATTTAAATAATAAATACGACTCGACCAAGAGGCATTAGATCGCCAAGGTCAAAAGTTCCGTATTTTTTATTATTTTTGCTTACGTAACATCAGCTTGTTTCCAATAGTCTTAGTCAATACAATTATAAACACGTTGTTTGCAAGATGCAACATAATCTAAGAATGGTACGAAGAATGGAAATTCTTGTCAACATAAGCCATTTATAAATTTTGGGAATCCCAAATTTATTCTGTACAGCATTATAGTTAAAGAGCTTGAGAAAATGTTTTTAGAAATTTTTTTCTTAAATATTTGGCTGGTAAAAGAAACTGAGAAAATTTACGCTGCCGTCTAATATACTTAAAAACATTGTATTTTTTTCTTAGTGAGTAGATAAATTAGACAACAAGACCTTTAAACATTCCTAAATATGTTATCTGCTACGAAGTGATTATTTAATGATTAAAAGATTTTTGTTCTCAGAAAACTAGAGCAGCACTGTGGAGAAAACAATATAAAAAAAATGTTGCGTTTTCTGAAAATCTACCATTTTCGTATTAATAATTCCGTAAAATTTATTGCATACTAGCTACTTCAGGAAAAATTTTTTAAGTTTCATTTATCCTACAATGTGAATATATTGTCATCCTTAATAAAGCTCCCAAATCTTTGTAAAAATATAAGATGCTTGTATAACAATATTTGGTCATAATTATAGTTGTTTGATGATAAAAAAATTATATCATTTGGATATTTATATTTTACTTTTAAAACCCTTTTGCTTGACTCAAACGTCCCACAGTGGTCAATTTTCATTTTTTTTTTTCAAAATCCAATATCTCAAGAAGGAAATGAGCAAGAACAAACATTTTTATGGAAGCGTTCTCGTGGGATAATGTAAAATAACAGAAAAACATTTTTATAGGTGTCTGATACGTTCCTAACCTCCAAATTTAATGGTAAACACAAAAATTTTGTATCTCCAAATTTTGAAAATCAATTGTCTCAAATTTAGAGCGAGCTAGGATAATAATTTTTGTTGGATCGTGCAGGAATAATGAAAATATAAGAGAAAAAATCTTTATAAATGTGTCTGATGTCTACCTTACCTCAAAATTGTTCAAAAACTATGATTTTTTCAAATTTTTTCGTTTACTTTTTATACTTTAAGAACAGATAGAAGCTACAATAATTATTGTTTTCGAAATGGAAAAGCTGGATAATATGACAATGAAAAAGAGTTCATGATATGGTCTGAGATCCACCTAACCTATAAAACACAACTTTTATATCTTTGAATTTTAGAAATCAGTTGTCTTAAAATTAAAGCGAACTGGGATGATCATATTTAATGGATCGATCAGAAAAGATGAAAATAAAAGAGACAAAATTTTCATAAATGTTTCCGATGCCTACCTAACCTCAAAGTTGTTAAAAAAACTATAATTTTTCGAAATTTTTTCGTTTAATTTTTATACTTCAAGAACAGATAGAGTTACAACGATTATTGTTTTCGGAGAGGGAAAGCTGGATAATCTGACAATGAAAAAGGGTTCATGAAATGGTCTAAGGTCTACCTAACCTCAAATGTCGGAAAAGTAAGTGAAAAAAATTTAGTAAGGTTTTTTTTATGCAACAATTCAAACAACAAAACGAGCTTAAACAATGATTGATCTTAAGCTTGCAAGTAAGATGATTAAAGCAATAGAATAATGTTTGTTAATGCGTTTGTTGCTGTTTTAACGTTAAAATACTCAAAACCCCATGATTTCATCAACTGTATTTTTAAAAATTTGCTATTGTAAGAACAAAACCCGCTAGAACGATAAATGTTTTTAAAGCTTGTAAGAATGATATAAAATAACAGTAAAATATTTTGAAGGCTTCTAGTGCCTCTTTACCCTTAAAATTAAACGTGTAACATATGATTTTCGAAAATCTTCATTTGTAAAAACATTTATTTCTTATTAGAGGCAAGCTGCAATTATTATTCTTGTCAAAGTATACTGGTAAGATGATGAATAATTAAAAATGAAACCTTTATACGAGCATCTGATGATAACCTAACCTTATAATTTTACAAAAAACTGCAGATTACCTCCTCTTCCTCTAATTTTAATATCTTAAGGACAGAGCAGGTCAGATCGATGATTATTCTTCAAGCGTGCGAGTCATATAATGTGGAGTAACAGAAAAATTTTTATAAAGGTTCCTGATGAGGACTCGACTTTTAAATCTTGCAAAAAATACAGATCATATAATTATTAGGTTAAATTAAGCTATAAAATCAAATCAACACCATCAATAAGGTGAAAATTTTTACTATTTTCTGACTGCTTTGAAGCAAGAAGTGCATTTTAAGTTGACAAGCTTGAGATCATTTTTTCATTAAATTATACGCGTATTAGGTTGACTAGAAACTTAATAGGGTTATTAAATTACACAGCTGGAAATATATTTATTCATTAGGTAGAATGTGTGTAGGGTAAAATAGCTTAGGATGTATCTATTTGTTTATTAAAAAACATAAAAACTTATTTAAATCAAATAACAGCGCCTTTTTACTCTGATATTAAAAAAATTCATAGTCTAATGTAGGTAAAAAAATTTATACGTTAGACTTTAAAAGAATCATAATACATAGTGCTTTCAAAAAACTGAATTGATCATACAAATAATGTAGCCTAATAGCAGAATAAAAAACGTATGTGAATGGAAACACTTCCAAGAATCCTCGTAAAAAAGTGATTTGTGATTACAATTGTGTTATTTATTGATCTATAGTCAGTTATGCACATAATTTCCAAAAAAATTAACGTTGACAATTTATTATATAAGTTAATAGACATAAAAATTATTATTAAAGAAAGCCCTGTAATAAGCTTAATTTAACCTACTCATTATAAAATATGTATTTTTTGCAAGATTTAAAAGTCAAGTCCTACTCAGAAGCCTTCATAAGAATTTCTCTGTTATTCCACATTATATTACTCGCACGCTTAAGAATAATCATCGATCTATCCTGCTCTGTTCTTAAGATGTTACAATTAAAAAAAAAAACGGTGATCTGTAGTTTTTTGTAAAATTATAAGGTTAGGTTGTCATCAGATGCTCGTATAAAGGTCTAATTTTTAATTATTTATCATCTTACCAGTATACTTTGACAAGAATAATAATTGCAGCTTTCCTCTAATTAGAAATATGTTTTTGCAAATAAAGATTTTCGAAAATCATGTTTCACGTTTAATTTCAAGGTTGAAGAGGCACTAGACACCTTCATAATATTTTACTGTTATCTTATATCATTCTTACAAGCTTCAGAAACGATCATCGTTCCACCGTGCTTTGTTCTTATAATAGTAAATTTTAAAGAATACAGTTGATAAAATTATGGGGTTTCGAGAATTTTAAGGTTAAAACAGCAGCGAACGCATTAATAAACATTATTTCATTGCTTTAGTCATCTTACTTGCAAGCTTTAGAGATAATCATTGTTCAAGCTCGCTATGCTGACTAAATTGCTGCAATAAAAAAACATTAATAAATTTTTTTACAACTACTTTTCCGGCATTTGAGGTTAGGTAGACCTTAGACCATTCCATGAAACCTTTTTTATTGTCAGATTATCCAGCTTTCCCTTTTCGAAAACAATAATCGTTGTAGCTCTATCTGTTCTTGAAGTATAAAATTTAAACGAAAAAATTTCGAAAAATTATAGTTTTCTTAACAACTTTAAGGTTAGGTAGACATAAGAAACATTTATGAAAATTTTTTCTCTTATATTTTCATCGTTCCTGTACGATCCAACAAAAATAATCATCCCAGCTCACTTTAATTTTGAGACAACTGATTTTCTAAAATTCAAAGATATAAAAATTGTGTTTCTGAGGTTAGGTGGACCTCAGACCATTTCATGAACTCTTTTTCATTGTCATATAATCTAGCTTTCCTTCTCCGAAAACAATAATCGTTGTAGCTCTTATCTGTTCTTAAAATAAAAAAATTAAACAAAAAAATTTGGAAAAATCGTAGTTTTTAAAAAAAATTTGAGGTTAGGTAGACATCAAACACATTTATAAATATGTTTTCTCTTATATTTTCATCTTTCCTGTACGATCCAACAAAAATTTATATCGTAGCTCGCTCTAAATTTGAGACAATTGATTTTCAAAATTTGGAGATACAAAATTATTTGTGTTTACCGTTAAATTTGGATGTTTAGGAACGCATCAGAGACCTATAAAAACATTTTTCTGTTATCTTACATTATCTTACGAGAACGCTTCAAAAAAAGTTTTTGTTCTAGCTTGTTCCCTTTTTGATATATTTGATTAAAAAAAAAAAAAAAAATGAAAAATGACCACTGTGCGTCCCCAGTTATGAGATCTCGATCACTATTATTTTCACTATGTTTTTTATAAAACAAAAGTAGGTAATGTAGAAATGTTTGTTTTATCTGCTTGATATTTAATCTAATTACTCGCTATCGTTGTTTAATTAATATTATATATGTCGTTTTTTATCCAGAATGCATGACAAACGGTGCTTATATCACTAATCACGTAATACTCCTTCACCTTTTTTTTATAGCATGCTGCATGCGTTATGGTCATGGACATTTGTACTTTTTCTCCTTTAGAGTACTAACAGCTGTATTATTGCTAAATCTTGTAAAGGAATGGTAAAATAACAAAATAAGACTGGTTTCTGAAGCTAAATTATTTCTATAATGAAATAGCAACTGGTTTGAGACGTCGTAAAACAAGTTTTTGATATTTATTTGTAACCTTATTAGAGAATTAAAAAATATAAGATGCGAATGTTATTAGCGTTTAAAATATCTACAAACTGGCACCAGCAGCATCAAAAACAGTAAATAATAGTTTTGCAATAGTTATTATACATTTTCCATAATTACATATAATATTGTCCTTAATGTTCAAAATTAGCTGCTAAAATTAGAATATAGTAAGATTCATAGTTTTTGCAAAATTTCATTTCATAATTGAAAAACGTTTCTTTAAATTTAATTTTTTTAACTACAAATGGTAATAAAAACCATTTATAACTTTACTTTAAAATAAATGCAGTCACTTTTTTAATGGTATACTAAGGAACATGTGATATAAATATTCATTCAACTGGAATTTTTCTGCGTATTCAAAAAATTGACGGTATTGCGTCATTCCAGAAAGAGAATTTTTGTTTCGAAAAAGTCTAAATGTCAAATTATACGATTAAAGATGCTTAACTTTGGAGGTAATGAAGTATATCCCTTCTACTTTTATTAATCAATTATTGCCAAGCGATTTAAAGCCGCTAGTTTTAATAACAGTCTTGTTAATTTGAGTTTCGTTGGTGCAGCGTGCCTGCGCTATAAGGAAAGGAAAGCGTCCACGTCGCCGCCCCATAGTGGTGCGAAAAGCGAAAATAAGTCTCGAAATTCCTGCGATTGATACATTTTGAATAAAAATAAGCATATTTAAGCTTATTTTGTTCGTAAGAGGTTCTGCTACAAAGATCCGTTTCCCATGGATGGTTTAAGATGTGCTGTATATGCATATGTATATTCATATAATTATATATATGTGGGCAAGTCTTCGAAAATCTTCTTTTCCGGAATAAAATTGAAAAAATTTTATTTTTATGACATAGGTTTGTACGATGAACTTTTATTAACTGCCAGTCAGTCCAAATGCTAGGATCTCGGACAAAGTTGGCCGATAATACTACAAATAGGAACATTGGTAAAACTTAAGAAGACGAACAGAATGACGATCGATCAGTAATTCGCATAATAACAGAAAAACACCTATTAATTATTTTATGGTTATCTGGAGCCTGCTAATGGGACTAATTTTCAAGCCGTTAGCATTCGTAACACAAGGGTCCTGTAACTCAGAAAATTTGAACAAGTGTAGTTTACATGTAAAATATTGTTTTTAATCGCTTTTAAGCCCTAATGAATTGACTTCTTGCGCTGAATTACATGTTACATGAAGATTCTCCTTCGAAAACGAACTTTTATTTACTGCAAATCAGTCCACATGCTGGCATCTTAGAACTGGTTAGCTGATCAAGCTGGAAATAAAAACGTTAGTGCAAATTGGGAAGACGCACAAAATGCTGCAAAAATCACGACAATCAATCAAAAATTCGTCAAATAATAAAAAAACACTAATCAACCATTTTATGGCCATTCAGAGCCTGACACTGGGACGATTTTTCAAGCAGTTGGCATTCATAATACATCTCTTGGATTTATAAAAATTTTCACAAGTGTAGTTTACATGTACAAGATTGTTTTAAATAGCTATTTAGCCCTGGCTATTTATTTTCTTGCCCTAATTCACATGTTACATGGAAATTCTCCTTTAAAAAAGCACTTTTATTTACGTCTAGTCAGTCCAAACGACGGTATCTTTGAAGAAGTTGGCTGATCAACCTGGAAATAGGACCGTTGTCGCAGCTTAAAAAGACGAACAAAATGCTGCAATATTCATGACAATCGATCAAAAATTTGTCAGATAACAAAAAACTTCAATCAACAATTTTTATAGCCATCTGGACAAGTGTAGAACAATGGTACAAGATAGTTTTTAATTGCTTTTTAGCCCTAATTAATTCATTACTTGCGCTAATATACATGTAACATAAAAATTCTCCTTCGAAAATGAACTTTAATTTACTGCAAGTCAGTCAAAATAATGGCATCTCAGAATGAGGTGGCCGATCAAGCTAAAAATCAAAACGTTGGTGACACATGAAAAATCTCCTTTGAAGATAAACTTTTATCTACTACCAAGCAGTCAAAGAGCTGTAATCTCAGAACGAATTAGCTGATCAAGCTCGAAATAGAAACGTAGGTGCAACCTAATGAGACGGAAAAATTCCTGCACGAATCATGACGATGGATTAACAATTTGTCAAATAAAAGAAAAAAACCAATCATACATTTTAAAAAGTATAGGACAAATCTAGAAATTTGGTTTGAATTATTTTTGAGTCCTGATTAATTGATTTTTTTGCTGATTTACATGTTACACGAAAATTCTTCTTCGAAGATGAACTTTTATCTACTGCCAGTAAGTTCACGTTCTGGCATCTCGGAACAAGTTGACCGATTAAGCTGGAAATAAGAACGTTGGTGCAACTTACAAAGACGTAGAAAATTCCACAAGAAAAATGACTATCAATTAATAATTCGTCAAAAAACAGAAAAACACCAATCATTCAGTTTTTGGCCATTCGGAGCCGGCCACTGGGACTAATTTTCAAGCAGTTGGCATTCATACAACATATGCCATGCAACTCTCAAGATTTAAACAAGTGTAGTTTACATGTAAAAGATTGTTTTAAATCGCTTATCAGCCCTTGTTTTATGATTGCGTTCGATGATTTATATGTTGAATGGAAATTCTCCTTCGAAAATGCACTTTTATTTACTGCCAGTCAGTTCAAATGCTGTCATCTTAGATGGAGTTGGCCGATCAAGCCGGAAGTAGGATCGTTGGGGCAACTTAAGAAGACGATCAAAATTCTGCAAAAATGTTGACAAGTGATCAACAATTTTTCAAATAACAGAAAAATACCAATTAACCATTTTATGGCCATTCAGAGCCAACCACTGGGACTAATTTTTAAACAGATGGTAATCATAACAAATGTTTTCTGAAACATTAAAAATAAATACAAGTGTAGTACACGTGTGAAAGATTGTTTAAATCATTATTGAGCCCTGATTAATTTATTACTTGCGCTGATTTACATGACAAGAGACAATTCTTTTTTTGAGATGATCTTTTATCCATTGCCAGTCAGACCAAGTGCTGGCATCTCAAAACGAGTTGGCCGATCAGGCAGGAAATAAAAAAGTTTGTTAAACTTAAGAAGACTAAAAAATTGCTGCAAAAATCACGACGATCAATCAACAATTCGTCAAATAAAAAAAAAAACACTAATCAACCATTTTATGGCCATCCAGAGCCTGCCACTGGGACTAATTTTCAAGCAGGTAACATTCATAATGAATGTGTCACACAGTTCTGAAAATTTGTTTAAGTATAGAACATATGAAGGAAATTATTTAAATCGCTTTACAACCCTAATTGATTGATTACTTGCGCTGATTTACGAGACACATGTAAATTCTCCTTCAAAAATGAACTTTTATTTACTGCTAGTCAGTCCAAATGCTGGAATCTTAGAACGAACTGGCCGATCAAGCTGGAAATAAAAACGTTGTTGCAACCGGGAAAGATGAACCTAATGCTGCAAAAATCACGACGATCGATTAACAATTCGTCAAATAACAGAAAAACACCAATCTACCATTTTATGGCCATTCGGAGCCGGCAACTGGAACTAATTTTCAAGCAGTTGGCATTCATATAACATGTGCCCTGCAACTCTGAAGATTTTAACGGTCTAGTTTACATATAAATGATTGTTTTAAATCGCTTTTTAGCCCTGAAATTTTGATTACATGCGCTGATTTATATGTTGAATGAAAATTCTCCTTCGAAAATGAACTTTTATTTACTGCCAGTCAGTCCAAATTCTGGCTTCTCGGAACGAATTGGCTGATCGAGCTGGAAATAGATACCTTAGTGCAACCTAAAAAGACGACCGAAATGCAGCAAAAATGTTGTCGATCGATCAACAATTTGACAAATCACAGAAAACACCAATCAACCTTATTTATGATCTTCCGGAGCCTGCCACTGGGACTAATTTTCAAGCAGTTGCAATCATAATACATGTGTCCTGCAACTCTGTAAATTCAAAAAAAGTCTAGTAAACATGTAAAAGATTGTTTTAAATTGCTTTTCAGCCCTGACTAATTGATGAATTGCGCTGATTAACATGTTGCATGGAAATTCTCCTTTAAAAATAAACTTTTATTTACTGCAAGTCATTCCAAATGCTGGCATCTTAGAACGAATTGATCGATTAAACTGAAAATAAAAATGATAGTGCAACATAAAGAAGTTTAAAAATCGCTGCAAAAATAATGGCGATTAATCAATAATTCTTCAAATAACAGACGAACACCAATCAATCAATATTATGGCCATCCAGAGCCTGCCACTAGGTCTTATCTTTAAACAGATTGCATTCATGAAAAATCTCTTTAAATTTGTAATAGTGTATCACACATGTAGAAGATTATATCAAATCTCTATTTGGCCCTCATAAATTGATTGCTTGCACTGATTTACATATAACATAAAAATTCTCCTTCGAAAATGAACTTTTATTTACTTCCAGTCAGTCCAAATGCTGAAATATCAGAACTAGTTGGCTGATAAAGCTAAAAATAGAAACGTTGGTGCAACATACAAAGACGAACACAATGCTGCTAAAATTATGTCGATCGATCAACAATTCGTCAAATAACAGATAAACCCCAATCAACCATTTTTATGGCCATGCGGAGCCTTCCGCTGGGACTACATTTCAAGCAGATGGCAATGATAATACATGTATCCTGTAGCTCTGAAAATTAAAATAAGTCTAGTTTACATGTTAAAGATTATTTTTAATCGCTTTTTAGACCTGATTATTCAATTTCTTCCGCTGATTTACATGTTACATGAAAATTCTTCCTCCTAAAAGCACTTTCATTTACTGCAAGTCAGTCTAAGTGCTGGCATCATCGGAGATGTTGGCCGATCAAACTGGAAAAAGAGCCGTTGGTGCACCTTTAGAAGAATATCAAAATGCTGCAAAAGTCACGACGATCGGTCAATAATCCGTTAAATAACAGAAAACAACCAATCAAGTATTTTATTGCACATCTAATATAAATGCTATACGGGCAGTTGGCATTCATATAAGATGTGCCCTGCAACTCTGAAGACTTACACTAGTGTAGTTTACATGTAAACGATTGTTTTTAATCGCTTTTAGCTTGAATTCTTTGATTACATGCGCGGATTTACACGTTACATTAAAATTCTCCTTCGAAGATGAACTTTTATCTACAGCCAGTCAGTCCAAGTGCTGGCACCTCAGAACAAGCTAGCCGATCAAGCTGGAAATAAAAAACATTGATACAACTTGATATGCCGAACAAAATTCTGCATGAATCATGACGATCGATCAATAATTCGTAAAATAACAGAAAAACACCTATCAACCATTTTATGGCCATCCGGAGCCTGCCACTGAACCTAATTTTCACACAGTTAGCATCCATAATACATGTGTCCAGCAACTTTAAAAAATTGTAGAGGTGTAGTAAATATGAAAAAGATTGTTCTAAATAGCTTGTTGGCCCAGATTTATTTATTACTTGCGCTGATTGACATGACACATGAAAATTCACCTTTGAAGATGAACTTTTATCTACTGTCAGTCAGTCTAAGTGCTGGCACCTCAGAACGAGTTGGCCGATCGAGCTGGAAATAGTAACATTGGTGCAACTTAAAAAAATGAACCAAATGCTGTAAGAACCATGACAATCGATTCATAATTCGTCAAATAACGAAAAAACACCAATCAACTATTTTATAGCCATCTGGAGCCTGCCACCGAATCTAATTTTCACACAGTTGGCATTCATAATTTATGTGTCCTGCAACTTTCAAAATTTGTAGAGATTTAGTAAATATATGAAAGATTGTTTTAAATAGCTTTTTGGCCCTGATTAATTGTTTACTTGCGCTGATTTACATGGCACATTAAAATTCTTCTTTGAAGATGAACTTTTATCTACTGCCAGTCAGTCCGATTGCTGAAATCTTAGAACGAGTTGGCATATTAGGCTGGAAATAGAAACGTTGGTGCAACGTGAGAAGACGATCAAAATGCTGCAAAAATTATAAAGCGCTAATAATAATTCGTCAAATAACGGAAAAAAACCAAACAACCATTTCATGGCCATCCTAAGCCTGCCACTTGGACGAATTTTCACACAGTTGGCATTCCTAGTACATGTATCCTACAACTCTAAAAATTTGTACAGGTGTAGTACACATGTAAAAAATTGTTTGAAAACGCTTTTAAGCCCTGATTAATTGATAACTTGCGCTAATTTACATGACACATGATGATTGTTCTTCGAAGATGATCGTTTATCTACTGCCAGTAATTCCAAGTGCTAGCATCTCCGAACGAGTTGGCCGATAAGGCTGGAAATAGAAATGTTGGTGCAATTCGGGAACACGGAAAAAATAATGCAAGAATCATGACGTTCGATTAATAATTCGTCAAATAACGGAAAAACACCAATCAAGTATTGTATGGCCATCCGGAGCCTGCCGCTGGGACTAATCTTTAAACAGTTTGCATTCATAGTAAAATGTGTCCTGCAATACTAAAAATTTGTACATGTGTAGTACACATATAAAAGATTTTTCTTATTCACTTTTTCGCCATGAATAATTGATGACTTGCGCTGATTTACATGTAACATGAAAATTCTTCTTCGAAAATGAACTTTTATTTACTGCCAGTCAGTCCAAGTGCTGGCATCTCAGAACGACTTGGCCGATCAAGCTGAGAATTGAAAGTTATTTGCAACTTAAAAAAACAAACAAAATGCTGCAAGAATCATGACGATCGATTAACGATTTGTCAAATAACAGAAAAACACCAATCAACCATTCTATGGCCATCCGTAGCCTGCCACTGGGACTAATTTTCAAGCCGTTAATATTCATAATGAGTGTGACCTGCAATTCTGAAAATTTGCACAAGTATAGTACACATGTAGAAAATTATTTTTATCGCTTTCTAGCCCTGATTAGTTGATTGCCTACGCTGATTTACGTGATACATGAAAATTCTTCTTCGAAAATAAACTTTAATTTACTGCAAGTTAGTCCAAATGCTGGCATCTTAGAACGAGTTGGCCCATTAAGCTGGAAATAGAAAAGTCGGTGCAACATGAGAAGGCTTACAAAATGCTGCAACAATTATGAGGATCAATTAATAATTTGTCGAATAACAGAAAAACACCGATCAACCATTATATGGCCATCCGGAGCCTGCCACTGGGACTAATTTTCAAGCAGTTGGTATTCATATTTCATGTGACTTGCAACTCTGAAAATTAACGTAAGTCCAGTATACATGTAAACAATTGTTTTGAATCGCTTTTTTAGACCTGATTATTCAATTTCTTGGGCCTATTTACATGTTACATGAAAATTCTCTCTCATAAAAGCACTCTTATTTACTGCCAGTCAGTCCAAATGCTGGCATCTTAGAAGAAGTTGGCCGATCAAGCTGGAAAAGGAAACGTTGGTGCAACTTGAAAGGACGAACGAATTGCTGTAAAAATCATGGCGATTAATTATTATTTCGGCAAATAACAGAAAAACATCATTAAAAAATTTTATGGCCATCAGGAGCCTGCCACTGGGACTAATTTTCAAGCAGATGGCATTCATATTAGATGTCTCCTGCAACTCTGAAGATTTAAACAAATGTAGTTTACATGTGAAATATTGTTTAAAATCGCTTTTTAGCCCTGATTATTTGGTTACGTGCATTTATTTACAATACACATAAGAATCCTCCTTCTATGAAAAAATTATACCGTATCAGTTAACGTACTTGCATTTTAAAATCAGTGGGCGAGAACATAAGGTGCTCCGTCAGTATAACGATCATGCCATAAAAATGGAAGTAAAATCATTTATGAGAATCTAGATACCTTAGGACACAAAATTTAATAAAAAGAATTGTTTCCTAGTGCAGAAGTATTCAAAATATGGATAGTGTTCACGTACAATGTTGTTCAAAATTCATACGCGATCGTGTAAACTATTATAAAAACTTTCGTACATTTGGTCTGTACATTTTTTTTCTAATAGTTAAGCAAATAAAGAAAGTAAAGTTTTCCTGTTAATTTTTAAAAATTGCTTGAAATAAGAGATATCTTTTTTAGAATTTTCGAAATTCATCATTGTAAAAATGCAATTGTCGGATAACAAAATCTTGGTTTAAATATATACCAATTGTATAACATAGGATCTCACGAAATGCAGTACAAAATTTACTCAAGAAGTGCTGATCCTAAGAAAATTATGGTTATGCTTGCATTCATTTTTTCCCGAAAATGATAAACAGTTGTGTAAACAAATATAAAAATTCTCTAATTTTAATGCACAGATTTTTTCCGCATTCAGTTGGGCATAGTTAAAGGAGTCCAGTTCCCGCATTGATTTTTTACAACAGCAATTTTAAGAGGACGCTTATCAGGAATCGCTTAGTTGTCATGTTCTTTCTTATAAAAAAAGTTTTCATGATAAGAGTTTCGAAATGCATGATATTGTTGTATAATACTTGCCATTTTTATTACTTATTTATTTACTACCCAATAAAAGGACTAGCAAGATAATATCGTGGCTTGATTTTGCTTATTCTTCGAATGATGCTTTCATTTTTCACATAGTGGTAAGAGGAGAACAACGTATTCCCTTTATTTTCTTTCGATACTTAAAATACTTCTTATTCTATTATAGTTAAAAATCGAAAATAAAAATTCCTGTGATAAGTTTAAGCCTAGTTCTTCAGGATTAATCGTTTATGAATAGTAAATCAAGTGAGCAAATTTTTGCTTTCTTCTACTTTAAATTTTAAAACAACATGATTATTATTATAACTATAATCGATATTATTAGTGTCTTGATTTTTACCATCATTATTACTGATATTATTATTACTATTTGGTGCTTGACGTAACAGGTTGCAAAGCCCTAAATCTGACCGGCAACATTTAACTGCGTTTGCGCATGCGTTATCTTACTGCTTCGACGAAAAAAAACGTGTGGTAGTAGACTATGTACTGAAAGTATGAAAGCTTAAGGACAGTTGAAACGTAAAAAAATCAATCAATTATAAGTTGCGCCGTGAGTTTTACAATAACTTAAAAAAAAGTTCGGCCAAGATGCCTAAAAATGAGAAAAATTATTATGATCTCATAGATGTTCATGATGCTTGGGCTATTGGACATATCACTTTCGATGCAGATGAATTAAATACCGAGATACAAAGGAAAAGTAGGTAGTCTAGTAAAAGATCGTAATCAAGTATTCAATTTTTTTACATATTTCTGGAAATCTACAATAGTTCCGTTTTCTCGATGATTTCTTTGTATAATATATCAAATACACACAGCCTCTCGATAACTAGTAACATTTACTTATGAATGGTTTGAAAAACTAAGCTACTGTAATAATTTGATTTCCTACGACTTATATGTAGATTTCATAAAAAAAGAAACAAAAATGAATCTTATAGGAATCACAGTGTAATACAACATTTTTCAAACATTTTCTGAATCTTAAAGTGCATAGTTGACACTGCTGTATAAAAACATTTATTTTAGCAAGAACAATAAGTTATAGAAAATTATCTTACTTTCACAGAGGTTTATAGCAAACATACATCCACATAACTTCTTCAAAATAAATATTTTGTTGTTTTAGTGTATGTATACATCTTTATTTAATATATATACTAGCGGGGATTCGCCCCCTGCGTGCTCCGCATACCAACCCCCGAATTATGCTATATTGGTTATACGTTTGTCACATTTTTATTTAGTAATCTATTTGTCTAATGATTTTCAGCTTAATTTAAATTAATATTGAATCGAATATGCTGGCATAGTCTCCCTGTCCGCTCTGCTCTCTAAACCCTTATCATAATACAGATAAATTATTTATTACCTTACAATTAAATAATTAGAATTATAATATTGCTAAATGACAATCATGCTTTCTCATAGTATCGCCAAAAAAAATAAATTTTATAACTCAATATCTAGTCAGTCCATAACTTAAAATCTAAAGTTCTATAAGACAATTATGCCTGGGGCATCTATGAGGCAGCAATCGATGAATGGGGCGGCCAAAGGATTATATGTTATCTTAGCTACACATTTTATTTATCAAAAAAAGGGCATTCAGAATTATGATAAAATTTCACATTATATTGATGGGCGATACTTAAGTCATATAGAGGCACCATGGCATTTGCAAAAATTTCCGATTTGCGATAGAAGTCATAGTGTGATTCATTTAGCAGTTCATGCTGAAATTCAACAAAAAATTATTTTTGCAGAAAATGATATCAGTGATTTTTCAGTTGATTGGAAAAATTCACCCATAGCATTTTTTGAATTTAATCAATCGGATAAATTTGATAATACAATGAAATTTGTAAAAATTCCGCCATATTACACTTTTGATGATCAAAAAAAGTATGGATTAGAAGGAAAAGATCCAGAGATTACACGACCATTGGCAGATTGAACATTATATTACCTAAACATAAATAACGTTTTTTCTTAAAATTATATATTAATAAATTAACAGGACCAATGTTGCTAACAAGTTTGAGATATCATAAGAAATATTATGATACTTACTAGCTTTAGGTGCGGGTTTTATAGAAAACAAAGAAAACAAAATATTATTAATTTTTAATGACATATCTAAATCAGAAAATAAATCTTGCACTAATTTTTGTTTAGTTAAACCAATATTAGAAACATTAATTCATAGTGATAAAATTAAAAAATAGATATTGAATCAAGTCAAAAAATTTTCATTTTTATGTTTAAGAAATTGAATTAAGATCTAATACTTATTTTTGAAACGATTTGTAAAAATGGCATTCAACTATATTTTGTTGATGGGCCAGGAGGTTCTGGTAAAACATTTTCATGTAAAACTCATACATATTTCGATACGTCTATGAATAAAATAGTTTTATCAATGGCTTGGATAGGTATTGAGTCAATTTTTCTACCGAAAGGCATGGCTATAGTCATCGTACTTTTTAGCTGCTATTGGATTTGAGTATTATAGACAGCGTACATTAAGCCAATGTTTCTGATAAGCAGTATCACAAGAAGGAGATGTAATACTTTAAGATGAAGCTAGTATGATTCCTAAAACAGCTATTGAAATAGTAAACAATACTTTGAAAGATTTATGTAATTGTAAAATACTGTTTAGAGGAAAACTAATATTAGGTGGTGATTTTCGCCAAGTATTACCAATCTTACAAAACAGTTGTAGATCATCAATAATAAAGGAAATAATAAAATATTTATATCTATGGCAAGAATTTACTATCTTAAATTTGAAGAAAAATTGACGTTGCGTTGACAAAGATTTTTCATTATTACTATTAGATCTAGGTAAAAGAAAAATCGACCAATTTCGAATTCCTGATAATTGATTAACAAAGGACGTTTGATCATAATTAATAATAATACAAACGATACTTCTTTTCACAATGGAATTTTAACAACACATAATGAATACACAATTTTATTAGATCAAACTGATAATGATAATCATATAAATTTTCCACCGGAAGTTTTGCACAATGTAAATAAAGGCCGGCCACCACATGAACTACGTTTGAAAATAAATTAAATAGTAATATTAATCAGAAATTTTAGTACATCTGATGGGTTTTGTACTGGAACAAGATTACAAATTTTGAAATTATTCAAGTACAACATAAAAGCAGAAATTGGTACAGGTGAAAATGTAAGAAATAGATTACTTATACCTCGGATTACTTTTTATATGAAAAATTATTTGTCAGTACCTTTCATTCTCCATAGAAAACAATTTGCATTTGTTCCCACTTTTGCAATTACAATTAATAAATCACAAGGACAAAGTTTTGATAAGGTTGAACTGTACCTTAAGAAGGAATTATTTTCTCATGGCAAATTACATGTTTTCCTTTCAAGAAGTAAGAATCCCAAAAAAAATATACATGCAAAATGAGACAAACAGTAAATTCGAGCTAAAAAATATTGTTTGGATAAATATTTTTACTTATTATTTACTTAATAAAATTATATTTAGCTTTTGATTCTTCTAACTGCAACTTTTCATATACAAGAGATCAATTATATTTAGCTTTTGAATATTTTCACTGCAATTTTTTATATAAAAAGATAAATTATTTGTTAACAAATAGAAATTTGTTTTTTGTGGTTCTTCGAAAGACATTACAATAAAAATATCCGTTACTTTAATTGATGTCGCTTGCATCATGCTATACATATTCAATCTTTATATTATAATACTATATTATGATAATGTTGCGATAGCTTCCACAATTTTGTTGTAATTTAAAAAAAAAATCCAATGCACCATGGTAGTACATGAAAGTAAAATAAATTATGAAAATGTGATTGTAATGTAGCAGTATTACAGTATCCTTGATCAGATTTTACTATAAGGTGGCGAGGAAATATACCAGTTTGATGAAAGGGTTGCAAACGGGCGGCAAAGGGGGGGGGGCGGCAAGCAGCCTGATAGGGGCGTATGGAGAGCATGGGGGCAGAAAAGGAGGAAAAAATATTAATTTTAGAACATAAAATCATGTTTTTTAAGACAACTATGCCAGGGGCGGCAAATAAGAAGCATGGAT